>JAAIFI010000364.1:0-29789 GCA_011032875.1 Phlebia tremellosa | reverse complement strand
ACCTGCGCTCGCTGCTTTTTCGTCGTCGGGTATCCCCCTCCTGCCTGCACTCGTAACACTGTTGCTGTATGCTATATACATAACAGAGCTGGAATAGATGGCAAAGAAGAAATCGGGGGGCTCAAACACGAAGGCTGCAGCAAAAGCTGCCAAAAAGGCAAAGGTGGCACAGAAGATCGAGCGTAAAGAGAAGAAGAAAGTGTCAAAGTCGAAAGATGAAGAAGAGGACGATCAGGACTTGGAAGCCATACTCGAGAAGGTGACGATTGATGTGCTGCACTATTCAGATCTGCGAACTGACATGCCACGATGCGTAGTAGATGCGAAGAGAATGGGAAGATGCGCACAAGGTTACCGAAGAACTGGTAGAAGGCCCACCAAGCCGTAGAGCGAACGCGACTTTGACACCATGTCCAGTCGGGAACCACTTGTGGTGCATCGGCGGGGAGTTCTTTAGCGAGGATGGTAGAGCAGTGAGCATATTCGATTGAATTCCACCGAAGGCTTGTTGTTGATCATGGTGACAGTACTTCTATAATGATGTATTCCGCTATACACCTGAAAAGGTACGCAATGTTGAGACTTGAATCGGGCTTGTACTCACATCTTCTCCAGGACGAGTGGCGGAAGTATATCTCGCCGAATTGTCCAGGTCCCCGTTCTGCCCACGCCGTCGTCGCTAGTCCAGCTGGAGGCGGGAAATTGTTCCTGTTTGGTTGGTGATGCCCATGCTCTTTCCGCCAGTATACTGATTTTCATCCGCAGGCGGGGAATTTTCTAGTTTGCATCAGAATACGTTCCATCACTACAGAGATTTCTGGTGTTTCGATATCTCTACGCACACCTGGGATAGGATAGAAACCAAAATTCGTCCTACAGCGCGTTCAGGCCATCGGTAATGGAGCCATAACCTTTTTGTCCCTCGCCAAGCTGACTGAACTGCAGCATGGCGATATGGAAGCATTATATCGTATTATTTGGCGGGTTTTACGACCCTGGAATACGAAGTATGCAATACACTATCTCTCTCGTCATTCACTGTTAATCTGAAGCCATCTCTCAAGCGAATTATCTTAACGATCTCTGGATATTTGATACCCAGGAGTACAAATGGAAGCAAGTTGAGTTCAAAGAGAATGAGCGCAAGCCTTCGTGCGTGTTACTTTTTGTTCCCAGTTGACCGGAATAGTTGACGCATAGCAGGCCACGCAGCGGTTTCTCGTTTCTCCCCACAGCCGATGGTATTCTTCTTCATGGTTTGTTGTAAGTCTGCATAGAGATTATATAGGTATCAATATAGCCGTCACAGGTGGTTACTGCAAAGAATATATCAAGGGTAGTCGCCCCGTGGGCGTCATGCTTGATGATACCTGGTTCTTGAGGTGCGTATGACACGATGTAATGCGCCAATAATGATTGTTGATTCGCTGCACAGGATAAGCATGCCAGATCAGGCTCAGGCAGCTTCTTCTAAGTCTTCAGGCGATTTCCCAGTTATGAAATGGGAACGGCAGAAACGGCCTTCAACTGCATACGCCCCTTGCCTTCGTTCGGGGTGTACGATGGCTTTGTGGGCCGCTAGAAACACGGGTATCCTATTCGGCGGTGTCACTGACGAGGACACTAGCGAAGAAACACTAGAGAGTGTATTCCACAATGACTTGTACGTACGCCCACTCTCTGTATTGTATCGGTCGTCACTCAGTCCTCACTCCTCACGATAGAAACGGATACCAGATCGCTGGTAATGGACGGTGGTTTTCTATGGCACTCAAAAAGCCTAAGAAAAAGGGTGTCAAAAAGAAGCCAACAGTGCCGCAGAGTGCTCAACGGGAAGTCCGTCAAGAAGACCGGGGCGGCGATTCCGATGACGAGCAGGCAGAGAGTATAACTGACGATGAAGTAAGCTTTGCGATTCGATACTGCACATTTGCTTATGCAATTTTATTTTGTATATAGGACAACGAGAAGCCTTGGTTGAAGCCGAAAGTATCCCCTGCGCCAGGGAAAGAAACGGCTGCTCAGATACCAGCACTAGATCCCGAGGTCGACCCTGACGATCCAGATCTAACGACACCTCTCCCGCGTTACAATGCGATGCTCGCTGTACTTCGTAACACACTGTATATGTACGTGTCTTATCTCTTCTTTGCATGTTTACCAAGTACCGAGCCGTCCCGAATTCAGATATGGCGGCATATTCGAGCGTGGCGCTCGCGAGTATACCTTGGACGATTTCTACTCTATACAACTGGACAAATTAGACAAATACACGCCTCTGAAGCGAAGTGACATTGTGATCTCGGCTGGTGACGACGAAAGCAGTGAGGACGATGACGACGACGACGACGAAGATGAGGGGGACGACGACGACGACGACCAGACTCTCGTGTCGCGTTCCCCTTCACCAGCTGGGAAGAAATTGATTGAGCTGGATCCGGTAGAGGAGATTACTGAACTTGAGCAACCGACCATTGACAAGGTAAATACCTGCATGCCAACATAAAAACCGACTATGCTGAACCTGTGTGGTCGCCAGGACGAACTGCGAAGTCAGGCAGCCGCGTTCATGGGAGTATCGAAGGATGCAACACGATCAGCAGAGGATGTTATCAGTACGCCTCTCCCAGGCGAGACTTTGGCAATGTTCTACGCTCGATCTCGTGAGTGCAGATGACTCCAGCTGTGTTGGATCTGGATTCACCCGCGTATGGGATGCAGGAGAACACTGGGCAGGCAAAGCACACGAGTCTAGCGACAATCGGGGTAAATTGCTACGACGAGACGGCTTCACGCTCGCGCAGGAGCGCTATGGTAAGCGTATCCCAGCATCTCACAAGCCAGTTCGTGCTCATGTAGTCACAGATGCATATAAACCGATATTGGAAGAGGTCGAGAAGATCTTGGCGGAAGCAGGCCTGGATGAAGAAGAAATAAAGAGAGGAGCAGTTACCGGTCAGCAGGGAGTGGCCGGGCAAAGTCGCAATCGTCGATAGTCTATGACATTTTTGAACCTTTGGTCTACAGCTCGAACCTCCATCTTTCATTCCTCTATTACTAGCCAGCCGCCAAAGTTACCTACAGAACCTATGGAGTTATACTGAAACAAACTCAGGGTCCGACTTGACACCCAAACGACGCATCTCCTCGACCAGCACCGCGTCAAACTTCTCTCTAGCTTCTCTATGCAGATAGAATGTAACCTCCACATCACTTGTTGATGGGGACACAGTCCCGTCACGGTTGACAATAGGGTTTGGTTTGAGAAACTTCGCAAAGCGAGGCTCGTCGAGGAGGGTGTGGAAGAACCGCGTCCGGCCTTCGTAGCCAAAGTGTGCCGACGCCCAATCAAACCTACATTTGGCAAAGACATTCAGTCAATCAACGCCCATATTGTCCCATGAGATAATGTTGATACCGACTTCCATGTAGAATTTATGACCCAGTGTCCAGGAGGCTGCGTGAAGTTTTGGGCCATATTCTTGTTGGCGATATCGATCGCTATGGGGCTGTGGGCGGCGTTGTAGGCGGCAGCGTACCCTGGATCGCGTGTTCGCTCTATGGACTGACGTACGCGGCGCGCGATGGAGTAGATGGTCTCTGCGGAAGGGTCATCCACAGGGTCGGTCACTGCCCAGATCAGCGAATTCGTCATTGCTGTAGCGGGCCTTGGTGCTACACCGCGGTGCTGATAGATAGAACGTATCGTTCGTCAGCGCAGCCAATCGTTAGACTCAAAGATAGATACCATACCATGACGATCGTACTCAAGGACTGCGCGTAACAATCTGGATCCACCTTTGACATACAATACACTAGCAACGCCCACAGCGCGTCCTGGCGGGACACCGTCCGCGCATCTTCAGCCTGCGTACTGCTCGCGAGACCTCTTACGCCGCGCTGGATCTCAACAACCTGCTCGGAAGTGAACCGCAGGTCCACGCGGAGGGCCTTCACGCGGTCCGGCTGCGCGAACGGCGGCGTGCTGTGTATAGGGTATGGATCGTTGAACTCCGGGAACGGGATATCAGGATAGGCAGCGGGGTCGAACGGGTACTCGGGTATATCGGCGTATGATGGCGGCGCGTCCAGAGGAGGCAGACCTTGGTAGCACTGCGAGATCAAGCGGGCGAAATTGCGGAAGACGGTGCCGTCGCCTGCGTAGACGTTGTACGTCAGTGCGAGATTGGGGAAGGGAGAGCAGAGGCGGCGGCAGCCGCGACGTACCCACTACATGGCTTCCGGACAGGCCTATGGAGGTGCTTCCCAGGCGTGTGAAGCGGATGATGGTGACGCGCAGGAGGGGCTCGTCCGAGTTGTAGTCCCACAGGTTTACCGTCTTGACGCCTTGCGTGAGCGTCCAAGGGTTCTGTATAACGCAGTTGTGCGGGACCTCTTGCTCGGCATCGCTGTCGACGATCGCGACCGGCACACCGTCGTTCGTTAGCTCAACCTGTGGAAGCATTCATGTTACTATGGCGTCACAGTTTGTATACCATATCACTAACTTGCCAAGGATCCTCCGCTTGTTGCGGGCGCCGCATGCGCCCTGCGAAGAGAGGGTAAACAGACAGTGCCTTCGCCAGCGCATCGTTGAAGCGGCCAAGGTCAATAGGGCCTGGCACGACGTGGGCGGTATCAACCTGACGGCATAGATGAGCGTCACAATGTACGTGAATCCGTCTGCACCCGCACCTTGAAGGGGAGGTTAAGATCTGTACCACGTAGTTTGTAGTATGATTTACCCGCCAGCACTGTTGGCTCATTAGGTTTGACAAGATAATTTTCCATTGTGAAGTTTATATTAGCAGACGACGAGAGGGAGGTAGAAGGAATGCACCTCTTGTGTTATCAGGTGTCGCGTATGTTGAGGGTGCGGGTCGAGTCACCATCAACCCCGACTCAAACCTAACCGATTTTGCGCACGGAGTTCACTTTGATGACCGTAAACGCCGGTGTTATATACCTCTGCCACTGGGGTAGCAGCTTGAAAGTGCTCTCCTCCTTCGAGATCCTGGTAGTTTGAACGTATTGATAGATAGTGAAATAAGATTAGTGAGTCCGAGTGCAAACATGAATGCAGACAGAAGTGCGAAGATGATGATGACTGTAGCCCTATATATTAGGGGAGAGCCTTCTACGCTCTAGTATTAGGGCAGAGATGAGGATGTGGTCGAATAGTCTGTGTCCTTCGGGGTACATCTTGAGTGCGACTAGTGGTGAGGGTCGTCCGTCCGCTCGTGGTGTTAATGGCGGTGGGGTGAACGTCGCGAGCATGATAGCATTGCTGATATTTCGAGTACCTAGATAGCACTGCAAGCAAGGGATCAACGAGGTTCGATGCAATTAGCACTGAGCGCGCACGTATTTAATTGGACTGTCAAACGTCCAGCTTAGATGTTTGGTCTGATCATTATCAAATCGCCATTGCCAGGTGCGCTGTGTCGGCGGAGAGAATGCAGGGCATTAGCCGTCAATTCCACTTGTGCGGAAACAGACGCAGGAACGCACCGTCAATCGAGTCCCACCCTTCGACAGCACAGCTTCGATGAGTTTTTCGCGCCCAGCCATCGTTACGGTGCCTTTCCGCAGTGATAGACCCATCCTGTGCCGGTCAGATACAGACATGACAAGTGACAGAGTAGGGGCTTACTCGAATTGGCCCACCTCCTCTCCATATTCGTCCCCTCTAGTAACGACTGTGATGTACGAGGAGGGTATGAAGCAGTTCATGCGGACAGCAACATGGTAAAGGGGTATCATGGCTGTTTGACTGCGTAGAGACATGGAGTTGTAAGAGTTGTCCACATGGTTGAAAGTGTAGATGACAGGTCCTGTTCGCGCTGAATCCGAGGAGTTCCTGTAGCTGAAGTTAGCGTGCGCGTGGAGCTATGTGTATAGATCATATGTACCCCGGGAATCTTTCGCTGGTTGCGCTAGTGGGTACACTCATAGATGATCGTGATGCAGACGGCGGTGGGTCGATGTGGACGGAGCTTTGATTCCGCGAACCGCTAGAGTTGCGTCCTGTAACTGAGGGCAGACTAGGTGTTCCAGAGGGGAGACTGGTGGTAGATTCAGCATGATCTGATGTGATATCGATGTAGCTAGTGTGTAGTGTTCAACATATGCAGAGGATGTGAGCGCATGTGTGTGCTCACCTTGGAGGCACGTCTCTCGCACAGCCCTCCGTCCCCTCTCCGTCAGGTACATCTACCCCTGCCGCTTCATTCCACTCCGATTCGAGGATGATCATCCCGGGGCTTGGCGTCAGACGGGCTCGATGTAGTCACTGTCTCAGAGCAAGGCACCAGATGGAAGTCGTGCGCGAATCAGCCAGACAAATGCAGGAGACAATCACGAAGTAGATGGTCGCAGTCTATGGTTCAGCAACGACGAACCCATGGCCTTGGGCTTGGGTCTGGTAGCGCTTGCAAGGAGTCGGTGGTAGGGTTATAAGCGAGAACTCTAATAAATATTTGTATTGGTCTCAGCTTAACTTGGTGTGAAACCGTACATGGAGCACCGCCTCACACGATATAACACTGCAATTATCAATATTTGTGCTCATTGTGCAGTCATCGAGTCGTCAATGAGCAGCCATTGTACAGTCACGGCGAGGTCTTCGGACAATGGGCGGGGACGGCGGCGCGCCTCTCGGCCCCGCCGCACATGTCGGCAGTCGGGCGTCGGGCACCGGACGACGGTGCCACTCACGGCGGGGGCTCGGGAGGCAATGCAAACCGTATACCGTAGAACATCAGTATAATGTCAGGTAATATCAAAGCGAAGCCGGCCCAAATACGGGCAAGTCTGGCGGGCGACCGACGCATTTCCGGCGCGCATCAAGAACCTGGAAGGCACATGTCGGGACCATTCCTTATATAGAAGGCGTCGGCCGGATAGCCGGGCGCTATATTTCCTGTTATGGAGATGGGCGCACTCGATATCACCGCAAGGCGGCGTCTAACACGGTTCGCATCAGAGCGTCGTTGACTCGTGTCCTCCCGACCACTGCCAAACGTCGGCCCGCCCCCGTCGACGAAGCCCTTTGTTGCCGTGAGCATGGGGTAAACACCGCCCCTATATAAGCCCGACGAGTCAGTCGGGGGGCTCACCACTGCCCGCCTCCCGTCCGCCTCCCGACCGCCATCCTCCTCTCCTCCCCGCCCTCGCCGTTCTCCAGCCGTATCCCAACTCCCCGTCGCCGATATGTACCCACCGTCGCCGTCTACTCCAAGCAACTCCCGCACCCGCTACCCGGCCGCGTCGGCCTCGGCCTACCCGCGCACGCCGTACATGGGCACCGCACCCCTCCCGCCGTCCCCGTACACACCGGGCCAACAACTCCCCTACGGAGGTGCCCCCGGCTATGGTATGCCGCCCACGCCGCACATGGCTCCGACGCTGCTGCCGTATCTCACACCCACCACGAACTGTGCGTAGTCACCTTGTGATTCTTGTGACCCATTGTATTGACTATCTGCATCCAGATGGGCTGTTGACGCCCCCCGCCACCCCTCAGAGATATGCACGTGTTGCTCATCCTGAACTCAACCCCTTCCTTGCATCTCCAACTTATATGAGATGGAATATGGGCACTGCTTTGCCCAACATCCCAGAGCTCAGCAATGATAAGCTCATCCAAGCTGCCACCGCTCCAGGCGTCACTACCATGCGCATTCGCCACATATTCTTCGCTATCACTTTTGTTATCTCAGCGGGGCACGCTCTCACCCTTGGGGACGTCCTTATGGGTCTAAGGGCAGAGCTTTCCCGTCGTGAGTGGACTTCTACTCCTTGTCATGCTTTGTATTCACCTCGTACGTTACAGCTGATTCACGTGGCCAAACTGGGCTCCAAATGCTCCAGGGCAGAGTCCATTTCGGTGGTCTTATGCCGAATGACGCCGCCGCCGACGAGTGGATTCTCACAACGAACTAAGGTCGTGATGCTGATACTCATCCTCCTCCTCGTCATCATCACGACAACCGTGATATTTCTCTGTTTCCGGAGACTCAAAACCGTTACTGCTCTTCTTCCACGGACAAAATCGGACAGGAACATCGAACATTTCAACGCACCGTTGTTGAACAACGGCTGGTCTTGCTACATTCTCCAGGACTCTTCTCCGCGCTTTGATTCTTTACCCGTCTGTGCCACGCCTCCCTCAAACCCCCTCTCCGGCAAGTCGTTTTCCACAAGCACCACACCACTCAAACATCTAGTTTCTCTGCGTGATTCTGCTGCTCTTCATTATTACATCTCCCACCCGTCCACGCTCTTGTTGCCTCTGCTCGCTATTTTGTTTTATTGTTCACTCTAATCGCTGTCTCCAACTCCACCGCAACCTGTATCACTAGCTCCTGTTATGTTGTAGCTCGTCGTAAACCCATCTCATGTTACGTAGGACCATCCGTAATCAAACAAACATCTCACACATGACCACTTGAGTTGACCACTTGAGCCAGATATTGATGTAGATGAAGAAGGCGACAACGGGTCCGAAAATATGGTCTCATCTCCCTGTGGCTACCCGCACACTCGATAGGGTGCAATTATTTCTTCAGATGATCTTCGCAGATTAACGTTGCACCTAAAGAATTGATTGATTCGTGGTGGTCAGGCCTTTGAGCCACTCGATCTGCAGTGGAGTTCGAAGCTGAAAGCGATCAATTTTGTAGCGCTCGTCGGGTTCGCTTTGTTGACAAAGTCGTCGCGAGTTGAACTCGAACTCGAACGTTGGTCTACCGCACAGCCATCCTCAAACCATCCACACCTCTTACGCTCCAAAACTAAAATCCGTCAAAGATGAAGAACTGGTTTCTCCTCTCTGCTGCACTTGTTGCCTCAATATCTGTCGAACATACATTGTGCGCTGCGTTGACTGGACCACCCTGCACTACTGGACGCGACGACGGCGACCGCTATCTGCACGAAGTGAACTGCTCAATGCTACCTGACACGCTGTCTTTTCAGTACTCTGCCTTCTCTCCTGCATCTTCGCGTAACAAATCTTGCTGGTTCCCAAAAGTGTACGAATCGTTCTGGAACGACGCGTCCTCTGGTGACGAACATGAACAACAACAACATCCGGTCCATCAGGCCACCAAGCGCACTGTGACGGTGAAGAGGGCATCAACCACGACGCCTTCAAATCTATCTCCCACGCCCGAGCCGACAGGTGACCCTACTCTATTGACGACGGTTCACATCTCCAACGAGGCAGACTTCGCTCTTCTCCTTCCCAAGAGACCTGGTGGTAGGAACACCTCGCGTTTGCCGTTCGTGTTACTGATATATGATAGAACAGAGCTCATATCGGATGCAGAAAGCGACGGAAACGCGTTCTGCACGCATGGCAGCAGCGACAAAGACTGTGGAGACCGCTTTATGCAAGAGGGCTTCATCCGTGCAGCAGCCATCGCGCACGCCGATGACGGTTCCTGGATCCAGGTACTTTCCACGCTGTCCTGCCCCGCGCAGATCCCACTGAAACAGCGCTGCTGCGCAGGTAACCGGCTGCCTCGATCCCAGCAAGTCCTCTCTAGATACGTCGGATGACGGAGGCCAGTTCGACGTGCGGTTCCCCAACGGCGCGCAGTGCACGTTTGGTGGCTACGGCGCGAGTTTCATAGAACAGTGCGTGGCCGTCTCCGTCCGTCGTCTTATCAACCTTTCGCGCTGACGTAGTGTATCTGCTATGTGACGAACGTTCTTCTCCCTCCCTGGGCCCTGATCCATGATGATGCACGACGGCGACCTTATCTCAGGATCGAACCTTCAAATTCGCGCTTCTGCCTCCGATGCTGCGCGTCACCGAACGATCAGATGAACTGCAATTCCCATGAAGACCGCAGCGGATGTCTTATGACAATACCTGGCACCTATTCCTTCCCGGCCCTCGGTGTCGATTGCTCTTGATATCGGACGACACGATACGATTGCTTGCGGGCTTTGGGTGGTCTATATCTCCATGAGATCGTTTCTCAACAACTCCTACGCTAGATCTTCTCACGTACAAATCTATCACTAGTTTTGTACTCCTGGTATCTGTATGGTATGATTTCCTGTAATTCAACGAAGGTTGATGGTCCCGGTCAATACCCACCTCGTGTTATCCATGAGGCTGGAATCCAAATGAAATCTGCGAGAAGCTGACCGCGTCGAAGATAGGCTGCCGCGCCTCAGCACACGTCTTCATCAACGAGTCAACGAGCATATACATTGCGCGCTGCATAAAGCATGTAATGATACAACTATGAGATAGTCCATGATGGATGGCTGTCCGAACCAATTAGTACTAAGGCAGGCATAGAACGCTACCAGACCGTGATGACGAGTAACTAGCATAAACATACACATACTTTTTCCCTAGAACCAAAACCAGGATACCGATACACCACTAGAAGCTGTTGTACAAAGATACGATTCACAGGCGGATACCCACTATCCCCGAGTAGGCCGCTCTTCTAGGCTTTGGAAAAGACCAGCTTCCCGCACCCGGCGCTCTTGTCCACCTCGACGCCGACGAGCTTCGTCTTCTCACCGAGCCAGTCAATGCGGCGCACGCCACCCTCCCAGCCGCCACCCATGCGCGTACACCGCCGTTCGTACGCCTTGGTCACCTTCTGCTGCGCGCGGCTGCCGTGGCCGAGCGACTCCCACTCCTCGGGCGTCACCTGCGTGAGCAGCGTCGTGTGCACCGCGTAGAGCAGGTCGAGGATGGTGATGACGAGCGCCTTCGAGCGGTACTTGGCGGGCCCGACGGTGAAGCGCGGGCTCGAGTCCGTGACGACGATCGTCCAGGGGAACTTGTGCGAGCGCAGGATGAGGCGCGCGGAGGACGGCGTCGGCGGGTCGGTGGCGGGCTCGGCGAGCGTATGCGAGGGGATCGCGGTGTGCGTGGTGCGGTCTAGCACGGTGCGCGCGGACGGCGTGAACGTCACGTCGTACTCAAGTGGCGCGTGGTGCAGGCGAGTGTAGGCGAGGAGAGGATGCATGTGTAAGGACGACGGCCGTGTTTGCACGTAAGAAACAGGCTGTGGATGATGGTAGGAAGAACCGGCTGTTCATACAGATCAGCCGCGTTCTGGACAAGGTGCGGTACAACTTACATGATGCGCTTTGCCAGCTGTTGCCAGAAGGCAGCGATGGCCTTGCAGGTGTACCATGGTACATTGGCTCGTGCGGATAGGGCGCAGAGTTCATGGCATATATTGACGTGCTAGAGTTGGAACGCGAGCTCGCGGGAGTAGATACTCCAGCCGAATACGCGTGCATTGATGGGTGGGGGGCTGCTTGAAGGTGCGTGAGCCATCAGAGCGAACAATTTGCCGAACAAAAGTACACATACCGGCGCTTTGAGAGTTGTAGCCGGTGCGGCGCAAAAGCTGTGGTCTAAGTTCTGAGGGACCAGAGGAGGCTGCCCTCGGGGCCTTCCCATAGCCATACGCTGTTCTCGTATCAACACTCGTCGGAGGCCCGAGCGGAGACGGGGTTGTCGAGCGCGTACTACGGTGATGATGTGAAGTTTCAGGCCTCTGGGCGGTCCCTCTAGGATATACGTCTACGAAGTGAGCTTGGGGATAGCGGTCGGTCTTCGAGGTTGGGGGACGGGAAGGCTGATTGGTTGAGTCACCGAACAGTTTGCGCAGGTAAGATGGCATGATGGCTATGGCAAGACGCGTACAAGGGTCGTAGTTGGAATCGTAACGAAGAGCAGTGACTAGTATAGACAGAGAGCACTGGAGGTGAGCAGACTATGAGAGAGACGAGAGGTTTATATACGACGTACTTACGCGTCACATCTTGAACCTTCAGGCCGACAGAGATCTAGACCCTTGACTTGAGGTAGTTCATTCGCAACCCTCAAAGATGCATGGCACGCAATCTTTGGTTGTCGGAAGGCGATGTTTGGCGAACGCGCAAGGTGTCATGGATTCGACCCGTAAAATCCGGGGAGCGCAGAAGGAACTGCTTTTTCCCGCTACCGTCGGAATAGCCGTGACCGAGGAGACAAGGCAACATTGAACCATGCATCTCATATCGGCTATCCGTTAGGTAAAGAGATCGTGATGCTCGGTGCGCTGGCCCTCAATACAGTCCGCTTCGAGTTCCAGAGTTTTTGCCATCGCCGCGTGGGGAAGGCGTGCCTTGCGCTTTAAGGCAAGTTCGATGGCGCTCCCTTGGAATCGACCCGATATACCTCCCGCCCTCCGCCTTCGAGGGCGGATGTCCCGCCACATTCCTTATACCGACCACGGTTGGATTCCGACTGGGCCTTAAGCGAAACACGGGCTTGCCATGAGACCACGCGCGTGAGTCAGGCAATCAACACGAGGGTTGCAGAAACAAGGGCAGTCGTGGACATGGGCCATTGCACTCTATGGTCCTATAGTCCTCGATAACGCAGCTGCGCTTGCTATCGTTGATCGTCTGTGCACAGATCTAGCTATGAGGGAGGACGATGACATAGCCGTTGTGTTGTCGCGATTGCATGGGAATAAACGGACCCTTCGTTAAGCGACCGCGTTGACATCGGGAGGAGGTTCGGAAACGAGACGAGGATATGGCAAATTTCGTGCAACGTTTGCAGCGCGTCCAGATAACGTCCACGTGGCGGCGTAAGCAGTACAGGCACCTTTCTGGATAGGCTTAAGATTTCCAATGTAATGTAATGTTAGCCCGCTATTTGAGCTGAGAAGCTATCGGCCTGATGACCGAAGTCATATAGGTACAGAGCTAACTGTGCTTCCCGCCACCCAAACTACAGAGGTGACTCTTAGATATTGATTGAAACGATGACATCAAGCAGGGTACAGACCGGCATTTAATTATTGTTATTCGGGCTTGTCCTCGAATCGGCGAAATCACTGACGGGTTTTCAACGTGGCGCGAACGAATCAAGCTCGCCTGATGGTGTGAGACTACGCATAAGCTGACATATACGCTCTTCTTCCTGCACGCATGGAGAGAAGCCCGGTGTCGTGAGTAAAAGTTGAACTTTGACTTTCCACAGTCCCGCCAAGAATAGTCCTGGATGTGGAATGTGCATTAGATGCAGTCGTGGGTATAGGATGTTGCACGTTCGAGACGCACCATACAGGTCCGTGTTACTTCGTACACACGCATGCCGCATTGGAATGGCTAGAGGGCCGCCGCCTGGCTAGCCCGTATAACAAAAACGTATCAATCATGCCCCGTCGTTCCAGGTCCTGTGAATGAGGTAAAGAACTTGAGCATAACAACAAGGTGTGATATAAGTTTTGCGCTGATGTGAGCGGAAGATAAAGGCCTACCTTACAAGTGCTCACAATCGCACCCCACACGTACACCGGCTAGCAGTTAGCTCGAAGTGACAAGCGGAATGACGAGCTGTGGCCAGGCATCGTACGACGGGTTAGCAACGGTGCGAAATAAACCGGGGGACGCCACACCTCGGTCCAATGCTGAGAGTGGCAAGGACGACCCATTGATTCGAGATACCTGAAGAAAATAGATCAGCGATCAAACCTACTCATTGCAAAGTACATTGACGTACCTCGCTGTGCGATGTATCACACTTTCATATGCCCAGTGATCAGATAAACAGCTCTCCCACCTAAGATGAGCGCGATGAGTACGATAAACAGCATTGCCTACCTGCCGCCTTATGCCGCACATGAGAGGTCTAAGGATTGCGAAACGTGTCCAGCAGAAAGGTCCCTATGCGTATTACCATATCGTCGAGAAGGCCATTCTGACGCAGAACCGTGGACGTAATACATGCGATGGCGGTATCGCGCACGGAAATAACTTGCAGCACCTCTGCATAGACAGTCGGATGCATGTCAACGTGTTGGTAGGTAGGAGTAATGAACAGCAATGCGACAGCGCGAAAGTAATCTGTAAGATTTTTCAGATCATAAGTTCCATCAGAATGAATCCGGGTGAGAGCTGCAAGAGCAACTATCGGCACTCACAGTGTCAGACTGCAAGCAACCGCGATGACTCTCGGAATTACTTGAGGGCTGCTCTCAGCTCTTACCTGTGAAGAGTTGAATCAGATACTCGCTGTTTCGTGCGAGTCAACGAACCTTGCTTCCGCTAGCACCAGTGCGCCGACTCGAGAAACCGTGCGGTGACCTCTAACTAGCCTTCTGAGCCGTCCTAGCTGGCTCGCCCTACTGGTTCAACTTTGTTGTCGCGGTCGAAATCAAAGCGTGGCCCCCGACAGGATTCAGAATCTGATGGCCACGTGGACAATAAGCGCCATACTTTCTTGGCGTCTATTCTGATGGTATTGAACGACCTTGATCCCTTCAACACCTTGTCCACAGTCCACGGTTCATTTATCAATTTCGAGGCTCATTGTCCTGGTCTGTTGCTAAAGTCTAACAGCAAACGCACCTCCGTAATCTGCTCGTAGAAGCTGGTCTCAGCTTTCGTGCGAATGAGTCCCTTGGCACAGAAGGGCGGGGATATCTCCGACTCTCGTTAAGGTGAGGGCTTCGCATCTTGGGCTTGGATGCGCAACTGACCTCTCCTTCACCGAAGGGGTTAGCACCATTCGAAATCCGCGTTATTTGTGCTCCACGATTATGTGGTCACCTGGGACACGCTGGAACTCAGGAGGCAAAGCCAGTGTCATGTCGCTGTACGTCATCGCTTGCGCAGTCTCGCGAGCTTAGGAAGAGAGAGCCTCGAAAAAGAGGAGCTCAAGCCGACCCATCTCTCTCTAACACGCTCTATCATGCGCAGACTATCCAACGCCTTCAGAAATCGCGCTTCTTCTCGAGGAGACCAGAGTGTGCTCTCGGGGGGCGATACGTTCCCCAATGAGGCGGATCTCTTCAGGTATCGAAAACAGCGAGGAGTGAATTTAGGTCAGTAGGGTGTCAGCGGCGGGAGGCAGCGTTCGTTGATTGCGGATCTTTTGCAGGGTCTTGGTTCGTTCTGGAGAGGTGGATCACAGATTCGCCGTTCCAAGCTGCAAAGGCACCCGCGCAAAGCGATCTTGATGTTGCTCAGGGGCAGAATGCGAAGGAAGTGCTGGAGCGACACTGGGATTCATGGATCGTCGAAGAGGATTGGGCTTGGATCGCCGAGCGAGGGCTGAACTCTGTTCGAATTCCCGTGCGTACTCTATCGTCGCTGATCACCTTGTACCTGAGCAAGCCATGTAGATCGGGTACTATCACGTTTGCGGCGCAGATCCTTCAGTGCTTGAAGGGACCGACTTCGCAGATCTCCATAGTGTCTACGAAGGAGCATGGCAGAGGATCACACACGCCATCGTTTCGGCGCACCAGCATGGTTTAGGCGTCCTCATCGGTATGCTAATCAGTTTGAAATGAAAGACTAGTTCATGACACCCTCTGTAGATCTTCACGCAGCGCCCGGCAAACAGAACGGTGATGCTCATGCAGGCACTTCGGGAGAATCGCGTTTCTTCGAGAAGTCTAATATGGCCCATACAATCCACGTTCTCTCCGTCTTGGTTACCCACCTGAACAACTTTTGCTCCTCTCAAGAACCTCCTCTCCGGAACGTTGTCGGCATCGAGCTCCTGAACGAGCCGACGATGAATTCGTCACTCGACAAGTGGTACATCAATGCAATCCATGCTCTCAGACAAATCGATCGCATCCCTGTCTACATCGGCGACAGCTGGGCTACAGACCAGTACGCTCGGTTTATCCACTCGCACACGGCGGACATACCTTTCACCATATTGGACCATCATCTCTATCGCTGCTTCACCCAAGCTGATGGGAACACGCTTGCCAGTCAGCATGTGAAGAACCTCAGCGATGCTGGTGCGGATACACCTCAAATGTTCGCTCGCGTGTCTCAGAAGCTCGAAGAAGCCGGCAGTGGGCTCATAGTAGGCGAATGGTCAGGAGCTCTGAACCCTGGCTCTCTGGTAGGCGGAGAGAATGACCTCAATGTGCGTAAAGACTTCGTCAACGCACAACTCGCCCTCTACGAGAAGTTTTGCGCAGGATACTTCTTCTGGACCTACAAGAAGGAGCATCCTGGGGACAAAGGCTGGTCTTTGAGGGACGCTGTGGACGCTGGCGTGTTCCCTAGCCGCGTCGGACTGGAAGCCAGTGTCATTCGAGAGGATACAGAGAGGGACTTGCGGAAGACTCAGGCGCGAGAGACAGCTCAGCGTACGTTTGAGCTTTCGTATATCTTCTGAAGTTTATGCTGAGATGAACTGCAATCTAGTGGAGCACAGCAAGTACTGGTCTCAATATCCAGGCAAATACGATCACACACGTTTTTCGGACGGCTTTTCGCAAGGCTGGGATGACGCTTGGCTCTTCTTCAAGAGTGTGACCTCGCTGCCAAAGGGCGCTACCGTACCTGAGCTAGGCTTCAGAGGGCCATGGGTGAAAGCGAGAGCTCATGATTACGAGAAAGAGAAAGGAAGTAAGAGTATTTGGGAGTTTGGTGCGTTTATTTTTACATCGTCCTCTTAGGTCAACTAAGCCTTCATTTTAGAACACGGATTCGTCCAAGGTTTGATAGCTGCCCATAAGGATCTTGGATAGGAGCATGCATAGGCACGACCCTGCGGCGGCTATACGGATGGAGTCGTACCTCGCGATCCCATGGCACCTGCCGCTGCGACAACTTCTCATATAAGGTACTCGGGACATTCGGTCCATTGATGATATGGGGGTACATACGGTATCCATGTAACCTGACAATCCCATGCTATTCGTAAGTTATATCCCGAGCATTCACCCGTCAAAGCTGCCGACCGACCTTGAAATGTGTGGGCAAGCGGAAGGACCACAGTGTTCCTAGTAAGGTAACATCACTGGGCGGCAAACTAACTTACCATGATAGGCCTCTTTTGAACTTCCTTTGCGGTCTCTCTGGCGACTTGGTGGAGAGAATTGAGCTCCCGAATACTACATACCTGGCGCTCTCACGAGTTGCCCTGGCTAGCAGCGTCAAGACAATAAAGGCGGCCAACGAAGATGTGCATCGAAGCAACACAGCCTGCGCCCGAACAGATCCAGGTGACGGGATATCACCCTCAGTATAAGACGATGCAAAGACGATCCTATTAACTTCTTGACACGCATAAGCCACCTGTCCGCGCAGTACCTGCCCGCCGACCATGGATCCTACGCCGCACTCCCATGAGTCCAACCACGACCGAACTGCAGAGTGGGTCGTAGCTCAGGCCAACGAGTCGTACGAGTCGCTGCCTCCGTCGCCTGTTCTTGCCATGACTACAATGGGACACGCACCTAGTTCGAACCGTACGACGGCGTCCTCTGAACAGTCTCTTGCGTCGTCTGTATCGCGGCGTCGCCACACGCACTCGTCGTCGTCGCATCTGAACCCACTTCCAAATTATTCGACTTCAGTGCCGCCCCATACCACAAGAGAGCAGATGCGACTGCCGTTCCCGCAGAGTCCACCTGGGTCGGGGTATCCTTTGATGCTCCAGGTAGTCCCACCTCGTGCGGAGCCGGACCGTAGTCAACCCAAGGTGTGTATACTGAGTATCTTGGTTGTATCATCCATTGCTGATGGGAGACAACTGAACGTACAGCCTGCAAGACCCTCCCTGGTCAAAAAACGCAGACCGTCCCTGATAGATCAGATCAAGGCGTTCGGGACACCCAGTGGCCAGTCGAAGCGAGATGATGGTCGAAGATGAGTTGCTTGAAGTACGGCAATGGGGTATCGGATGTCATGTTTGTATCATGAACGATCTTTCGGACTTGTGAGCCATCGATTATATTTATTCCAGGGTTTATTCCTGTCGCATCGGAGGACTTGTCATGGACCATTCATATTCAACCATTTTGCTGTGTAGTCAGACGAGCTTCTTCACTTCATCTTCATGTAGCCTTAACTCACTTTCGATGCTCGCCTCCGTCCTGTTTACATGTCTTGTAGTATCATGCGCTTTGAGTAGATCTCCCAGCTCAAAGCAACTTCACAGTGTTCGTCATCCTGTCATGTTAGAGAGCTTTGATTTACTTATTCTGATCTAGCAATACGGAATTGCGGGTAGATTACCGGGACTCACCATGGCAGGCGAGATACAGATCTTCGTGCCCGCCGCACCACTTCCGTCAGCGGAGTTGGCCGTCCGTTCCTTGACATCTGCTCGTCGTTCATTGCAACAGCGACGGCAGAAAAACATTATCAGTCGCAAATCTGCTGTAGCCGAACGACGAACTTCCTGCTGACGTCGGTGAGTCAGGCCCTGCAGCTGGTGAAACAGCGATCTGTGCGAGACCATGCCGATCGGCTAGTAGACAGGCCGGCACGTTAGCGGAGAGAGAGCCGTAAACTCCAGTCTCCACTGGAGACATCCTTGACCAGCCTCTACCACCCTCATTTCTAACTCAACCCAAGCGCAAGCTCCCACTACCACAACTCGCATAATTCCGAGTAGCTAGCAGCGCAGAATCCTTGTCGACGGTTCTCACCTCTTGACCCCGCGCGTCGTTATAGAAATAATCGCGAATTCGCTAATTCAGTTCAACGGGCGATATCGCTAGTACCTCGAGAGGTCGATAAACTCACATCACTCGCCTTTAAGGTCACTCACCAACTATGTTGGGCCTCTTAAAACTGGGTGCTGACCTTCTTCTACCTCTTTTTCTGCATGACAGATGCGGTCCGAACAGCGAGTCGACATCAAACGGGTTATCGAGGAGCTTGGTCGAAGGGCAGTTGAACTGCAGACGTACAGGGGCTCTCTAATCAGCCAGATACGTGCAGATCCAAACTACGCAGTGAGTCCGCCTTTTTAACAATCGTATTCCTTAGCCTCATCTCGTCCTAGCCTGAAATGCTGAAGGCGGGCCGAGTTCCATCGAGGAGCACCACACCCCACAGTGACCGCTCGCATAGCGAGAAGCACAAATATGGTCTGGACCCTGCTACTCTTGACAAGATACAGAAAGTGCTGCTGGCAGAGACGTCGCTTGCTCAGATTCACGACAAGCGCGCACAACTAAGTGCACTTATTGCCCCCATCCACGTCCTTCCGGACGAGATCTTGAGGATCATATTCGAAGAAGCGGCAAACATACCAACCCTGGGTAACAATGGTCCAACACAGACGATCCAGGCAAATGTCAAATCAGTGCCCGCTGCGATCGTGCTCTCGTCAGTCTCACGTCGATGGCGGAATCTAGTTATGGGAGCACCGACGCTCTGGACGCATATCTACCTCTCTCCACGATTGCCTCGTTCATGGTCCGAGCTTTCCATTACTCGATCCGATACCAGCGATCTTCACATTACTCTGGATTGTTGTATCGAATCGACTCCAGAGCCCGAAGTCCTCGACCAATTGTTAGACATCGTGCTACCGGAGGTGGCTCGTTGGAAGGAGTTTACAGTCGTCGCTCATCATTGTTTCACGCTGGCATACGTGGGCAGATTACTTTCGAACTTGATGGCGCCAAACCTTGAGACCCTGCGGCTCTCTTTGACAGGAAAAGGTCCATCTGGTGATCAGTCAGTGACAGTCCCCAATCTTTTTACAGGTGGCGCTCCAAGGTTATCACGTCTCTACCTCTGCAGCGTTGGTCTACCGTGGGATTCGTCAGAATTGGTGAAGGGCTTGACCTGCTTGGACTTGAGGTGGATGTGGAACGAGACGAAACTCACTTACGGTCAATTCCGCGCCGTTCTGTCCGCCTGTCCAGATCTCAAGGAACTCGTGCTGCGCGGGCAGTACGTGAACCTGTTACCGGCGGTGCCATACGAACCCCTCTCCGTCCCATCGCTCCGCTATCTCGAGATCTCTGGCGACAACGTCTCGCGCATGTCTTCCCTGCTCAGTACTCCTGGGCTGTATACCCTTCATCTCGCCAACGTCGACGAAGCGGAGTTCCGCGAATTGATGCAGCTGTTCGAGCGACCGTTAGAGCGCAAGAAATACCCGGCCTTGCAGTCGCTCCGATTCTTCAACGTCTGCACGACGCGGCCTTCCCTGGGGTTCTTTGAGGCGATGGCACATATCGAGGAGCTCACAGTCATGCATTCGGAGGCGGCGCGATTTCTCCACATGTTGGGAGCACAGCAAGGAACGGGAGAAGGAGGTCCTTCGTGTGTCGTCCCACGCCTGCAGACTTTCACCCTTCTTGATGACGTGAGCGACGAGAAGCTGTTGGCTCTAGTTGCAGACCGCGCCGCCTTGGGTTGTCCTTTGCAACGCGTCAATGTCCATGCGGGGTCCGTCAATGTACACTATAGAACATTCCTCCAACAATTCGTAAAGTTGGATGGACTTTACGTCAAGGATCAGAATCGTTGACCATCCTATACGGTACGGACTGCCTTGCTTTCGTTCTGTCTCTGCATAGCTCATGTTTCCCCGTAGTATACGGAAATAATTTGGCTGTCAAAAGCCACACAACACCTTCTCCACCTTTGTATTCGTTTCGTGTATATACCGTGCGCAATCACAGCAAAGCCGTACCTGTCTTGCTGGCAGTCTGGCAGTGTTTCCCTATTATCTCACGCCTCGCCACAGTCACGAAGCTCAGCTGGCATGCCGAGTACAACCGTTCTGATGACCTCTGGCGCCACAATTTCCCAAGGAAGATTTGCTTCGTCTCGCGGAGGCGATGCAGGGCTATCCCCTTCTGAGCCGTCTAATATCACCATGTGTTCGCGCGCTGTCTTCGCCGTCAGCCCTGCTATGGTTTCATACCACCTGAACAAACAATCTATCCTCCATTGGAGTGCAGTTTTGTTCTTTCAATGTTGCCCAGCGCAATCTTCGTCATCGCTTGCGGCACGGCGGCTTGTTCACTCGGCATTACATACATAGTGGTAGCTTGTGGGTCGCGGTTCGCAGTTTGCCAACACTCCGCTTGAACGGTGCATGGACTTCACGTTCCCATCTATCGTCTCCAAAGTGTTTAAGAGTCGTTATATCAATCGTTAGTATTTATGCGCATTTGATTAGCGCAGCGAGTAGATGTGAGGACAAGCTTGATGAGGACAACGAATATCACTCTCGTCGACTGCTAAGCATCGCGGGGCGCAGAATGAGCGTCAGATTTCCAAAAAGGGCACATCCCGACGCGCGCCGACAGGCCGACCCCGGTTTCAGACAGCGCTGTCGTTTATTTTCTATTGGACGTCGACCGGATGGCGTCCACCCTTGACACCTTGTGGAAAATAAAGTTGTTAAGATTCAAATTATTTGAATGAGATGTGAGCTCTCCGAAATTCTCCACGAGTATCTGTTACAATAATGATACATCACTTTGGACTTAGAGAAGTGGTGGAGACGGTCTGACAGGGGACTTCGTCGCAGTAGAAACCTCAAATGTGCCCGAACACGCATTATCGGTACGTGAAGGTGCAGGGTAAGTGACTCGTGGGTCATTCATTCTCATTTTGATTGTTCGCAGTGCGTTAGCACCGTCAGATTGGAAGCATTCTGTCAAATCACACGTGAGTGACACAACCTTTCCCGTTGGGATTATTCGCGCTGACTTGCGAAGGGAGATACCGCGCGCAGGTTGGTCGACGCTGAAATAGTGATCATATAGAATAATGAGCACCATCGCCATCCCGTGTCACAAGTTTTCACAGGATCCAACTGGAGGCGAAGCGGCAGGGTTCCACGTCCGCTCCAAGTTTGCTCTGTGCCTCGCGCACCAGCAATTCTCATCTATATGACCTGAGCCGGCGCCCAAAATAACTCAAAAGCTTAACTCGACCATAACTATCTTATCACCCCAGTCATCGGTTATCGACAGATGCCAGTCGCATCCCCTCCCACTCCCCCGATGAAGGACTGCCTCCCCCCGTCCTATTGTCCCAGGTGACCTCCGATGCGGCCTCCGGTGTGACCTGCAGTGTGGCTTTTGATTTATTGCAGTACCGACCGACTGCACGGCAGTCTTGCTGCTGGGCGTGACGAGGGTGAGTCACGCCTATGGGAAGGACCATAATCAACGCGGACCCAAAGACCTCCAAAAACTCCGACAACCTGCTAAACGTTTGACAAGCGGCCCACAAGCAGTGTTTGTTTGTCGCTTGAATGCGGTCCTCGACTTGTCAAGCGCAACCCAGCCGTACTCGGGATGTCGCAGCAGCCTCGGTCAGCGTTACCGTCCCCTCCAATGGATCCAATATATAAAACCCAAAAACACTGTCGGAGGATGGCTCTGTCCTTGTCTCTCACCATCTTCCCGTTGTCTATCTCCGTCCGCGCAAACTATATACAACCATGGTTCATCTACTACGCCGTCCCCGCCGCAAGGCCCTACTCATTGGTCTCGACTACTCTAAGCCATGCCGCTGTGGCATGAGTGCTTTACCGGGTGTACATGACGAGGTCAAGATGTTCCATAACCACCTCGTCGACTTCCAACATTATCGGGAGGAAGATATCAGAGTAATGCTTGATGGAGGCGGGATCCATAGCATGTTGATGCCCACCCGGACAAATATTGTGCGCCACAAAGACATCCTTTCGCTCTTCATACTCTGATTACCCTCATACAGAAAGGACAGATCGCCTGGTTGGTCGAGGGAGCCGAGAGAGGAGATACGCTGGTATTTTACTGCGCGTAATTTCATATTTTACTTCATCACATGAGGACTTACATCTTATCCCACTCAGTTGCTGGACATTGTGTACAATATAAAGCCATGACGGGAAGCCTTGAATTCGACGGTCACGATGAAGGTGTGGAAATCGCTGGTATCTCTACATACAAAGCATGACTGACTCGTTGACACGAAGCACTCGTTGTGGTTTCCCATCACGAATTACCCCCTTTCAAGGACGAAAGAGGAGAGAGCATGTGTCCCCGAAAGCTTCCTTTGAAACATCCAGAGCGACAAACGTTAGAAAGTGTTGTATTTGATAACGTATGCTTTTTGTTGTGGTTTATGCCAGAGATCGCTGCTTATCATTCATATCAAGGATCTCAGGTTGTGGCTGGTAGAAAACGTTCCTCTCGGAGTCAAACTCTTTGTAAGCTTCCACCTTTCCGCCGTGCATCGACCTCGATTGATATCCTGGTCGCAGGCTTTCTTGGATGCCTGCCACTCCGGTACTCTGCTTGGTACTAGGCTTCTTCTTTCGTGTTGAACCCTTCTCACTCAATTTTATCTAGACCTGCAACACTATTGGTGCTTCGAAGGTTCAAACTTTGTGCCCTTACCACTTGCCTCTTGTGCCCGAAGTAGGTTTCCTTTACATCGCAGATCGTTCATGATAGTGATCGATGACGGTCATACAGGTCATCTCCCGAAACGGAAACAGTCCAAGCCCTGCAGTTCTCTCCGTCATCCATGTCCAGAGTCGCCTGCCACCTATCCCAGTCCATCGTCGTCTTCTATCGAAAGAGCACAATCATCACCGCTACTCGTTTTTCGCGACTTGGTGGGCATCGCTGATGCAGTACTGTGCGACTCCCCCGTGAAGGAGTGTGTTTTTCTTCCAACAGACACCCGACATATTGTGAGTGAGATGCTAAACATCATCTAGATCGTCATTGAATATGCTGCCCCAGATATCCATATCATCATCCGAGGACTCGCAGACTACATACAAGTCCATGATACAAGTGAGTTCTAATCTCTCGTTATTGGAGTGGATGTTCATTGCTGACTATGGGTCAGTTTGTCATTGGAATCTTCGGTCAGAGACCTACAATATCTTCTCCATTTCCAACCCACTGATTTTCATTCAGAGGACCTCAACGGACAAGAACTTACAGCCATGCAATTCATGATACGTTTGGGGTAAGTGTCGCTATTTTCAGTCACACAGATTGTCTTACAATGGTAGCACAGAGAAGACATGACCAACCACATCGTCGATGGGATCAGGGAGCACAGGGAGCGCAACGGGAAAAGCCTAAGTGAGGAGGGCGAAAAGTACTTGAGATCGCGACAATACCCTCAGGTGTGTTTTTACATGATATGCAGTCACTGTCGACCGTCTTTGATTTCCCGTTGCCTTAGTTCGGCTCGGTATGCAAGCAGGTGTGTTCTAATTAACTTCAAGCTCGCATTTGAGTAATGATTGGCGATACACAGGCGCTTGAATTTCGCATCGCTCTCTGAACCACAGGTTGATCTATCCCATATACCCTTCATGTTTGATACCGTAAGTACAACCTGATCTCCAATGAGATAGTAAGGCTGATACTCAATTATCCGCTAGACTCAGAATCAACGACATGCAGCAGCTGGCTTCAGCTGCCGATCAACGGACGTTATACCCCACTTTCTTGAGTATCTCTTTTACCGACTCGGACGACAATGGAGCGGATGGATCGTAGGTTGTGGTTTGATGTATATACTAGCTTTCATTGATAACTTCGCCTCTGGTTATAGGGCTGCCTCCTCCTACGTTTTGATTCATTTCATATCCATATACAGTGAAGCATCTCTCTACACTTACTCTCATGAGCTGCAAACCTCGCCCGAACATGCTCTCCTCTCCTGCGCCACCGATACGTTTCGGCTCGATGACCTTCGTGGATAATACATGTTCCTACCAATGGCTCGTGACGTGAGAACTCCCCCATAGAGCTCCGCCTAGTACACAGCTCTGCTGGAGATGTCCGTGCGGCAGTACTGTCCCCTTCTCTTTCGAGGAAACTTCTGATTCTGCAAGACCACAGTGATATATTTGACAGCTGACCAGGGGAGTTTCTTGTATTCGCATTGTATTGCGTCTGACTTCATATAGCACAGCAGCCTTCACTGTGGCTGTGTGACGGAAGTAGTCTAAACAATTTTCACATTTGGCGTGCCTTCGATGTCATCTATGTCAAGCTGGGACTCCGGCTCGAAGGCGCGTTCGAACTGAAAAGGCAATGCCGACGGCACCCCGCGTGACGCGCCTCGGAGTTTTGTCCCCCTCGATGCGGCCGTTGAACGTTGTCTACCACTGGACAGTATCATATACCGTATGGAGATGGGCGTGTACCGTACGTAGAATTGTTTTTCGTGGCATCCACCCATACTAGCATGAGATATTGATCTACCCATCAGATGACACGTCTCTGCCACCAGTGGGCATCAACAAAGTTTTGTCGGTTGAAGAAGGCACCATCTTTGCATAACCTGGTTGTGCAAGATATGTGCTACTCGTAACAATTCCACATATCGCTCCGATAGACCAGAAGCGCACTGGGGGATGGTCAGGTCTCTACGCTTTCGAATTTCAAGCTATAAGCGTCAAGTTCCTAGGGAACACTTTCTGACCGCGCTGTTCCATTCGAACTAGCACTTTCGGCGTGTGTCGGTGAGTCTACAAGTCGAAGAGATACATGCACGTTTTGCTCACACCAAATGCCGACAGTGCCTGAAGACGTCGGGACATTTGAACTCATCAGCGGCAACAGCCCGGAAATAAGCAGAGTTCTTCTCAGAAGCCGGCCTATCGGCGAAAGATCAAGGACCCTGCACTCTGGAGTTCCTTGGTCGTCTGCAACTCCAATACGCCACTCCTTCACCAGTCCTCCAAGTAGCAGTCATCCCTTATTCCTGGAATCCATCCTCCAGGTCAAACTTCCCCGGATCTTCAATCCCCGTCTACTAGGCGATAACCCGCATACATCTCTTCGGCGCAATCCCAGAACCGCCTTTGGAGTGACCTTCTCTATTCTATGACCCTGAGCAGTCGCGTCTTGGACAGATGCTGTCCTTCGTTCAAGCCACTGGTATCCACAATGCTGTTCTGTGGCGTACTGACATCCCTCCCGAACCTATATATCTCTCGTTGGAATCGAACCTCGCCGCACCGCGGCCTTGCCTTCTACTATCTCCCTTCTGAGCAGCTTACCTAGATATGTGCCTACATCGCCGCAACAGAGATTGTGATAAGGCGCTTCTCATCGGACTCCAATACCAAAAACCACGCCGCCCCTTGAGTTCCACCGGCTCTTTGTCGACCAGCACTATCCAAGGTCTGCATGATGAGGTGCGCGACTTCCGGGATCACCTCATCAAGTTCCAGGGATACCCAGAGGCCAATGTCAAGATGATGCTCGACGGAGATGACAATGACCCGCAGATGAGACCGACCCTTGATAATATTGTGAGTCGGATAATCACGATATTGGCGGTTACGTTCCCTTGACCTTTCTACTGCAGCTGCGGGAGATCAGTTGGTTTGTGACGGATGTCAAGCCTGGGGATAAACGAATCTTCTACTGTACGAGACCTCATCTGCGCGACCTCTACTGTCTCTCATTCTTGCCATCCTTCAGTCGCGGGACACTGTGTACAATACAAGGCTAAGACGGGGAGCGCCGAGCTCGATGGTCTCGATGAAGGTATGCATTGTGATATGCGATATCAGTTAGTCACCGTCGCTAATTCCCCTTCTACACCAAGCCATCATCATCGACTCTCCCTATGAAGCGCCGGCTTCCCATGTGAGAATTGACTGGATGAATTACCGGAAGCCACTTCATGGCCATCCACATCGCCTAGGATTAGAAAGCATCATGCTAGATAATGTACGCCATCTACGATGCTGAATTTCATCTCCGTCGCTTACTATGCTCTGTCCAGGATCTCCATTTGTTGTTAGTCGACCCTCTTGTTCACGGTGGTGCTGAGTTTTACGTAAGTCTATGTCCGCACCTCCACGGATCAACTCTTTTTTATCGCTTCGTGCCCAGGCATTTTGGGATACCTGCCATTCAGGAACCCTCCTCGGTACGATCCAGAATGCTTTTAAGATGAATGTTCATAATCAGCATCGGGATGTAGATCTGCCATTCAATTGGAGGATCACAGGCTCGAAATTCTTGTCGATAACGTCTCGAAACGCTTTTAGTACGTCTTGTGCTTGCGCTCTGTGCACCCAGATAACCCTCTAGATGTCATCCCAGATCGTTTTGCGAGGCGGGCCAGGCGGTTTGCCACTCAGCTTCGTGGTCTCTCGCTCCTCAACTGCGTGTCTCGACTGAGCGAAGCGAGACGTGCCTCGCAAAAGCCGGCAGAAGCCTGTTCTTTCTGCTGGTTAGCAAACATGTGTGAAGAAATACAACACTGCACCTCCCCCCTCCAAATTAGTTTCCCGCTGCAAGACGACATTCTCTCGCTATCGCCTCCGGTCGAGTTTGGCCACGTTGTGAGTATACGCTTCCTGGATGCTGGGTGTGCCTGACTTCGATGTTCCAAAACCAGATATCCTTATCGTCGTCTGAAGATCAGCAGATAATGTATAGCTGGCCAGGTCTAGCTATGATTCACGTGAGTCCTGTTGATGGATAGTTTTGAGCTTCACGAGCCTCAATCTATGACAGAGTTTGATAGAAATTCTTGGTGAATCATAACGCTCGACCAATTATCCACGTTAATGATATCCCCTTCTGTTCAGAGGACCCTACACCCGAACAGATTACCGTACAACAGATGTCTCTGCGCTTGGGGTGTGTCAGGCTTTCACGTTTCTGCAGCGGGCGTATCAATCTTATAACAACATCACAAAGACAACGAATGTTCGCACATCGTGTCGATACTTTTCAACAGTGCACGTCCGTAAAAGTATCCCTCAAGGTAGCATCGCAGTTGAAGCAATTGCAATATCCCCAGGTCTGCACTTGTGCAACCATTGCTATTGGTCAACCGCTGCTAATTATTGTATCTTAGCTTGGTTCACAGTTCAAGTCGGTACGTATTGAATTTTCAGCGCACCGTACTCCTTAATTGACATGGAATAGGCACCCAATCATATGTTTGCCCTTTAAAATCCGCAATATGGAAGCACTTCGTAAAAATACGCTTCGAATCATGATCGACAAGGTCTTTTCAGCTGTCAGATCTATCGCACTCTGGCTGGTGATACTAACGTAAGCTTGCTGTAGACTTACATCTTATGCTTCCGAGTCCACCGGCAGCACTGTGGTCATCATGCATTTTCAACTTCTCTTGAGAACAATCGTTTCAGATTATGCTATGTAAAGCTAATGGGGACTATGTAAACCTGTCGCTTGCTGTAGGTTCAATTGTGTCGCTAATACTTTGAATTCATTAATTACATTGATGGCGACGCTTTGCGTTTGGAGACCCACCTATCTCGCTGCTGCGGTCCCACAACCATCTCGTATTACATCAAGTACCAATATCTATTCCAAGTACTGCAAGCATAAGTACAGGTCATTTGCGATCGAGTGGTGATTTGTGTGATATGCTATCCCGTGACGCGCTCGCGGTTCGGTACGCGTCGCGCGACATGTCCTCGAGTCTACTCATCATTAGCTTTTCCATTTTCCGTCGTTCCACGGTCAGGGACCAAGATGTTTACTCATGCCGCATACTCTTTCAGAAACTTCGTGGCACGTTAGCAATGCATTATCACTAGCATACGCTTCGGAGGGGCCCGAATCCCAGCTAGCAGCGTACTCGCAGGTTGTTGCCGAGTGGCTCCATTCTTGAAGCTTAAAGCACCGACTGTGCATAGGAAAGTAACAGCATCTCATTAATCTAAGCTGCCTGGCTTGTATTTACTCCAATTGCAGTGTCAGCGCCGTTACAAGAGCATGCCACATGTCATCTGCCAAATATGACATATACTATGCCTGCTTTCTCCTTGCCGCACGACGTATCTAAACATCATGCCGGACGTTGTTCATATTGGTACGCACTTACCTGCCTTTGTTACCACAGGCCCGTTTGGAGGTTTAGCCCATTCGTGGCACTCGGTATGACAGTGTCAAAACGAAGTTTGCAGCACGACTCCGAGGAGCACGGTCGCAGTCTCGGCCAATTCGCGGACGCATCCCAAATTGAATGCCCTGCAATGCTCTCTCTGTACCATATGAGTGCCATGCGGTGATCCGTGGATGCCAACTATGGCAGGCGTAACGCCGTGCCTTGGGGGGCGCTGTTTCTAGAGAATCTCGTCCACACCGCCATAGTAGCTCATAGATATAAGAGAGTCAGTGCTGCCAGGCATGGCTCTTCCCCCATTACTTTCATCTTACGATACTTTATTACTTTATGTGTCTCCATGCTAAGCTGACCCGGAAGAAGGCCGCCCTACTGATAGGAGCAGAATATGCAACTTCACAATACCGCTCAGTCTCCCCACTTGTAGGGATCAAGGACGACCTCATTCGTCTCAAGGCTCACCTGGTCACCTATCGTGGCTACTCGGAGCTTGACGTCAAGCTGATGATTGAAGACGATGCTGTTCATGTGTCAATGAGGCCGACGAAGGACAACATAGTGGGCATTCCATTGTCGTATCGAAGCGTCATATGCATATTCATATCGATTCCTTCTAGATACGAGAGCTTAGGGACTTAGTAGCGGACGCTCGTTCCGGCGACACCCGTCTCCTCTGCCGTGAGTATGAAGTTGTCACTTATGCATACGAACATGTACAAGTGACTTTGTTCTCTTTGCAATAGTTGCTGGTCATTCCTACCAAGTGGTGGACGTCAGTGGTGACGAAATTGACGAACTACACCGCCAACTGTCGATACGGTAGCAAACACCTGATGCGGAAATATCTGATCAGAGTCGCCTNCTACACCGCCAACTGTCGATACGGTAGCAAACACCTGATGCGGAAATATCTGATCAGAGTCGCCTCTAGCGGGCGGCAACGCCGTCAAAACCTGTCGAACATCTCAAGATGCAAATCATTTGAGGCTTGATTCAGGCCCAGTCTGTCCGGCACATTTCTGTAAATCATCTGAGCAATCAAGATATGACCTAGTGGCCGCCAATCCGCTCCAGGCTGGAAATACCGTGTGACACTAGCTGCTGGACACATTGAGGTTCACGCTGAGATTATCTCATTGAAGCATTTT
>JAAIFI010000363.1:0-30314 GCA_011032875.1 Phlebia tremellosa | reverse complement strand
CGCCCGCCAGGCCCGCGTGTCCCGTCACCTAGAAGCTTCAGTTCCTTGTATACTCCTCGGCTGCGCATTCACGTACCCTGCACATCTCCTTGTACGTGGATCATAAGCTGTACAACATATAGGACAACCTAATTTGTGTATCTTGAAGAATTGGATCAAGAACCACCAGGAGCCACTGCGCTCTATCTTCCCACTATGGCGACACATTTGACCGCCGAGACGCAGCCTTTGAAGTCTACGAATCCATTTCGGCCAGCACCTATGACACCTGAGGAAGCTCAAAAGGTCGCGCAGATCGTAGAAATTCTGTGTTGCCCCGAAGCCGATGCTCTCAGACACCTCCGCAGGAAGGGTGGTAACATGGAACAAGCTATAGATGCAATTTGCAACGGCGAAGCCGTAGTCGATGATGTCCCTAAGATCTCAGTGGAGGGAGTAGAGTCTCTACGTGCCGCTGCCGCTGGCGTCGTAGGCACAGGTGAGTGCATGATGCTTGTCCAAAGGTGAGGCGCGCTCAAGACCTCAAAAAGTACCCAACCCTGGACGATCGTCTCCTCCTATGATTGACTTGACGGGGGATGAAGATGAAGAGATGTCGAGAGCGGTTCAAGCGTCGTTAGAAGAGCAGGGCCCCACTTTCGGTCCAAGCGAAAGAGCCCCCAATCCCGCTTGGGCTATGGTTCCATCCAATGTACCGTCCCTCAATCGTACTTTGTATGCAATTAACGAAGACGGCTCTAGGTGGAAGTACAAACCGACACCATTTCACAAGATGATCAGCAAATGAGCCAAGCTATAGAAGCTAGCTTGCATTTCGAGATGTCGAATGACGGATACGACGAGGTATCCCTTGAAGAGCGCGTACGCAAAGGAGATAGGCCAGTATATATGGCTCATTTATATCAGCAGTGTGGCTGACATTCTGTCTACAGCCCTGTGGCTTTGCGACCCACGCTACCGACTCTCGCGTATGCTGGTCTTCTCTTGCATGCATTGTTCTTTGTGCCACAAGTACGCGACAGTGTAGCAAGATGGAGGCCACAAATCGACGATCTTAGTGGAGAAGACACGCCTATCATCCCCCCGACAAGCGGTCCAGGTGTGTAGCATATATCAGGAGCACATGTCACGTCCGTTGACCATTATTGAGACAGGTTGGACTCTCTGGTCGTTACTTGAACTATTTGTCAACATGGATTTGGCACGCATGAGTGAATTGAACGTTGACAAGTGTATGAATGCTTTCCAAGCACCTCCTTGGAACATGGGCGTGGACCGTCCAGGCGATATATCATACGGTATGCTTCCCTCCATGTTCACGTTCAAACTATTGTTCATTGTGCATCAGACTTCTACAACATGCTCACATGGAATCTGGAGAGTATGCTGCACATGCCGCTTGCTACGCACCCAGATGGACACGACTGGCCTCGGTGAGAAACTCTATGCCTGATACAGCATCATATGTTGAATCTGCGCGTCTTGCAGGCTTTTCTACTTCAGATATAACTACAGCGATGTCGACCCGACTCCAAGTGGATTTGATGAGCGCTACGACATGGCAGTAGTAAAGGTCGATATCCGGGGAACAGCAGATGCGAATGATCTGCTTTCATGTCTGTCTTCCGAGCTCTTTCCCGAAAGGCATCAGCGACAGCAGGTCATTTTCCAACCGTCCGAAGTGGTTGCATTTCAACTCCTACGCCATCACCCGGCGACTGGTGAACGTGAGATGTTTTCGTTCCCTCCGCATCTACATCTGGACCAATTCCTGAAGGAAAACGTGGAACTTGCAAACATGAAGAGAAAGATGCAGTGGGAACTCAACGCAGAGATCGAAAGACTCGATAAGCGGAAAGAAGAACTCACACGTTATCAGGTAAGAACACGTCGTCATCGATAGCTCACGTACTGAGTACCGTGAGTTTTTAGGATCGCGATGTACTCGCTGATTTGCGTTCTTCGATCCATTACTTTGAGAATATCGCCCCGTGCGATAGTGAAGAGAGGAAGACGGAAGTTGCAGATACAGCGAAAAGGCTGCAGGAGATATTAGCAAAGATTGAGAGCGAACTTCAGGGTAAGTGCGTTGAGCTCCGAAAGTTGTCATTGTTGTTAAGGAACTCGCAGATATTGAGAAGACTATCGCGAAAAACAGAGCACAAGTGGCCAGTGCGTTTGATTGCCCAGAATTACAAAAGCACAAGGTTCGTCCTATACCTACACCGCAAGCATATAGAATTACTGAAACCTACCCTACAGTACGATTTGCGAGTCGTTCTCGTACATGATGGCTTCCACGGACGAAGCCACCTATATTCTTATGTAAAGCATAAAGGTGTCTGGTGGAAGACCATCGATTATGTAGTGACTGCGGTGGGTATGTTCAATCCGAAGCGGTCTAATAACTGAATTTGTTCTGTTTAGGTGCCAGAGGAGGTAGTGTTGAACGACGTAGCCGGCCTTCATCTTAGCGCAGGACCGTACTTCCTTATCTACAGCGCCGCGCTGACAGAAGAAGAGGAGAATATGCCGATGCCTTGGCCGGAGGACCTCAAGGCATGTATCACCTATAAATATACATATGCTTGTGTACTGATTTTTGTTCCACCGCAGAACTCTGTCAAGTACAACAACATGAATTTCCTCTCAGCGCTGCCAGAAGAGATTCGGGCTAGTGTAGTGGATCCAAATTCACCTCCGACCGCACCGTATGACCCTCCCTCGCCTAGCGACGAAGATATCTCAACTCTAGATAGCGAACCTCTCTCTAGGCCAGATCGAATGGAAATTGATTGATCACCACAGTTCATGTCTATCACAGTAGACCGTGACTTACTGTATATTAGTGCTAATTGGCTGGGAGGATAAAGCGATTTGGACCACAAGTCCCGCAGTAAGACTTGCTCAAGATCCTACGGACGGACTCAGGCGCGAATATGAACCGCGCGGCTCTGTGTTCCATCATATGCATGCAATAACGTTCACTGATGTTTTAGTTGAGTTTAGTCTATATAGCCTCAATGTGACAGATGTGGCCTCACATCTAGACAGACGTCGACGGCAAGTCATATGTTTCTTAGTCAATTCGCACAGTACCCGACAGTCAATCGGTATCTTCTCAGCGTGCCCATGAAACTTTCTTGAGGCTCCATCCCACGGATCTCAACCAATGTCAACGAGAATGATCACGCTCAATGATAGTGGACGACGTTTCAACCCTTGCGCTGAGCAACCAGTACCACAGCGCAGCCTACGGCATCGGACATCATACATCAAACTCAGCGGTCCGCTACAAGACCGTTCAACTTTCCATTCTCTGGACTGGAGCCTAGGAGCTGATGAAAATGGACTCCGAGCGCGTCGGTACACCTCTGGTAGCGTGATTCTGCGCATCATAGTAGACTCCAACGCTCAAAATCTGGCTTGAGCCAAACGGACCGCTCATTATCGCAACGGGCAGCTCATGCTGCATAGTGGCTGTGGCTGCTGTTTCATCCACCTGCTCGCGCTCAACACTGATTTAAAAAGGCCCTCGTCTCACCGCAAGTCACCCCCCAAAACTCAAACTTGAACTCGAGCTCTTGGTACGCATACATATCAATCTTCGAGTAAAGCAGTGATTCATGGCTTAGCATAGCCCTTCATTCGACCCATAAGTCCACAATCATGCGCTGGGTGATATCATTTATTGCCTGCACTCTCCTTGCAGCATCCACTTTGGCTGCGCCCACCGGTGACATCAGCGCGAGGTGTGCTATTGGCACTATACCTGGCTACACACCTCCTCCGGGAACGCCTCCGGGCTGCCTGCCAAGTCCTGGAGATTCCTAGTGAGCTATTCAAAGTTGATTGCCTCGTATATCGCTTGACTGACCCTGGTTTGTTCCTTCCCGCAGGTCATCAGTCTCATTGACTATCAAACATTCGCGCAGTGTCTATGTATGACACCCTCAATCTGACATCTTCTACCGATATGTGTATAAGCCTGCCCACCCGGCACGGCGACAGGTCGCCTACGTTCATCAATATCCATGGGTCGTCCACTGCAATCTCGCTATCATTGAACGGAATAGGTGCCGTCGCCCTCGTGTATCCGCCTTGGCGCCGCTGAGAGATGTAACTGCGTATTGATCTAATATCCAGCCGGTCTCTTTGAGTCTATTCATGGGGTGGTTGGGCGACTTATTTTGAGTGGACTTCCCGCTTGTCAACCGAAAGACCTGGGTGACATGCATCTCCATTCACTCCGACAAACGTTGCGAATTGAGTCTGTTGAATGACATGCTTGAATCGATTCCATGCTGTCCTATGTGCTGAATACACCGTTATTTGATCGCGCATGACTTCGTCCAGTGGCATCTTGATTACCTCGTGTACAGGAGCTGATGGAGATGGGGAAGATGCTAAGGGCTTGAGTATGTCACAGGTACAATCTAAGCAGTACATTAGAATTTCCGAAATGCTCTGTAGTATCCAGAATTGCAACGCCTAGCAACTACTTGTGTTATATTAAGGTGACGTGTGACAGTTCTCTACCCCGATTGTGGACTTAAAAGGCATCCCTTGCGATCGAAAGGCAGAGCAGAGAATACGGCACCTTCTTCCCCGTATCAACCGAGTCCGTCTCACTTACTTGTCAAAAGGTACGCGTCTCATTACCTGGCATGATGACTCCCCTAACGTTATGATCCAATCCCTGTCTGCCGTTCTATCATTCAAGACTTACTATCAACAAATCATGCGCTGGGTTATATCATTCGTTGCATGCGCTATCATTGCAGCATCTGTTGTAGCTTCACCGGTCGGCGACCTCAACGTGAGGTGTGCTATTGGTAGCCGAGATTCCACTACACCTCCAGGCTGTCTACCACGTTCTGTCGAATCCGAGTGAGCTGCTCATGATCTCGAATACCTGTCAATGTATATAACTGACGTGCGTACCTTGTTCCCCAGGTGAAAACATCATGATAGGATATTTTGACGTCAGCCGAGGAGAGCCTATAGATTATTAGACCTCATCGAAACCTATATTCATATCATTTGCGACCTGATGTTGTCTGCAGACAGTCTATGCCCTGACAGCAACTCAGAGTGTCTTCTACGAAAAACACATTGAGATGGAGATCTCTTTGATATCCTGCATTCTAAGGTTCTTTGATCGACCTGGCAAATCCGTTAGAAGCTCGTTCACGATGACGGCTTGCTATTGCAAAGTGCATTATTCGCGACTAGATTTTAGCGAACAATCCTAACATCCTAACCCTGGCTTTCTTCGACACCGTAGGCATTACTCTTGTGCTTAGGTGTAAACGTCCAGGAGTCCGGAGCGGGTCCTAGGAACATCTCGGATATCTTGACCCAGTCGCGACTGTCCGGGCTCGCCAAAAGCGTCTCTGTAGCGGAATATGAGTTGTATGGACATGAAACGATGTATACGACCTTACCTAGCTCATCCCGTCCGCGGAACTGGGGAGGTCGATCGTTCAGACGACCAGGTAACACTTCGAGCAGACCAATCGGCACATAGCGATACTGGAATGACAGTGCCTCGCACAAGTAGCGGCGAGTGGTGTTGACACCTGCGGTGTCCGTGCCGAAGTGGCTTTACGACGACGTGAGTAGTGCATACGCAGCGATAGAATACAACACTTACTTCAAACCATATTCAGCATACTACGATGGATGGTCAGCACTGAAGATACAACGGAAGGATGAGTAAAGCAGATTCACCTTTCTAATGTGCTCTAGGCGTTCGCGCGAGCTGATATCCCACTCTCGATGTTCCTTGATTTCGGTGAAGATCCAAGGCTTGATGAGAGCTCCTCTTCCGATCATAATACCATCCACCCCGCTCTGCTCCATCTTCTCCCAGTAATCCTGAGACGAATAACAATCTCCACCACCAAATATAGGGACGGGAGAGACTGCCTGAGCCGTAAGATTGTCGTTCTAAAGCACATGAGATCTGAATGCTTACGGTCTTCCTCAGCTTCTCTTGCGCGGACTGCCTCCACACATTGCTTGATATAGCCCCAATCCGCCAATTTGCTATACCTTTGTTGTCTCGTCCTACCATGCAACTAAGATGGATATATATCAGCAGGTCCCAATTTGAACAGTGGCGGGGTCTAACCGAAAGCGCAGCAGCACCCCATTCAGCAGCAAGACGTGGCATAGTTTTATGGGCTGTGTTCTTGCCTTCCTTGACCCCCGTTCTGAGCTTCACCGTGACGGGGATATCACCCAGAGCACGATTCATGCCCACGACGATTTTCCCAAGCTTGGCAGCGGCATCAAGCACTGCAATCTAGCTTCAGCCAGAAGCATTCAGAGAACTGAAGAGGTAACTTACATGCAGAGCCGCTCCCTTGTTTGTACACGAGATCGATTGGACACCCGCAATTGATGTCTACGAAGTCGAGGTTACCAGCACATACCTTGCCGAGGATTTCGGCAGCAGGCACCAGCAGCTGGGGTTTGTTGCCGGCAATCTGGATACCAAAGATGGACTCAGAGGGATGCCGCCTCACGAGAGACCATTCTTCCTTGGAACCCTGAAGGAACGAGTTTGCTAATCCCACTTCGTAACAAGTTTAGCAACGAGTTGTATGCAGTGTAAGTTTCATATGACTTACTTTCTCCGCAAGTAATATCTGCCCCATAATCAACACAAAGACGGCGGAACGGCTAGACGAGCTAAAGGTTAGCACTGTTTTTGTTCTTTGGACATATTTTGCGGAGTTACCAGGTTCCCCACGGTAGTCAGAGGAGCCAAATCTAACGAAGGCTGCGTCAATGTTGCACTTATATAAGACATGCAAGACATACATGTTTTGCCCTTCCAATGTAGCCTTTTCTTTTCCACAAAACGTACAGGAACGTCAGGCGTGTCTACTTGGGACAAACTGTCTGGAGTTTGAGCATCCAGCGTCGTAGTGTGGGCAGAAATTTGCTCTTCCCCGGCACCCTGCTCTGGTTCCGCAACGACCACGACAGTCTGCGCAGGCTGATTTTTGCTGTTGGGATTACCGTTTTCTCTTGCGAGTGCTTCCAACTCTTTCAGATACGCATCGGCAATGGGATGCGGATACTGCCATCATTGAGCGGATTGTTAGGCTTGGACGAGAAGAGCTCACACTTTTTTGGTTCGAATCTGTTTCAAAGCTTCTGGCCCGACGAAGTTAACTTCGGTCTCTGTAGACACGGCAATGGCTTTCTTTTCTTCATTGACTATTAATGACAGCTGTCCGTCCTCTCCTTTGCGTACATGTCCGCCAAGGAAACGACATTTGAGACCGTGCTTGCATTCTCCCAAAGTCTCGAAAGCAGGACATTTGGCAGTCCAGTCCACAGACGTCATATCTGCATCCGCCATGGAGTCATCTCCATCACTCTTCTTGACAAAAGGCGGCGAGTTAGTGAGAGAATCGGCTGTGGGGAAGACAATGTCTTTGGGCTTGGAGGCAAGGTACGATTTAATATCGTGCGTGTTTCGGCATCTATGACACGACGTCAGGGTGTATAAAGCTCCCAAGAAAGCCACCTTACTCTGAGCCAAACTCGCATTCTTTCCCACTGGCAATTTTCCAGCAGAGTTCGACGTCGTCTCGTACTTTCTGAAACCGCCGACCCTTGTTCGCACCTCGCTTGTTCTTCTTTTCTTCTTTAGACCACTTTTTGCGTCGTGGTCCAGTAAGCTCATTGGACTCTCCATTCTCTATATCCCCAGAACCATTTGTCCTGTTAGGTATATGACTGGTGCTCCCTTCTGCAGCGTCATCGTCTGGTAGTGCGCGAGGAGTATTGGCGATGAGGTACCTAGGAAAGTGAGATCAGCTTTCCTCTCCGCTTGCGATTCATCAGCCACATACTCTGACTTGATACGTGCGGTGCCAGGGAGTATTTCAGTGCTAGTCATTCGTATATCGCTTTTGATTTTACGGGCTGTCAAAGTTGGTGGAAGAACGACTTTCGTGCCGGGGGCGCCGAAGATAATTACGATCGGAACGGGCGTCTAACGCGTACAGCGACTTGCATCCTCCAGCTACGAGCTTGCTTGACTCTCTCAATTCCTCATACTGGTCGCCTTTCAATCTCGACGCTGTACTCGCCATATATGTTTATAGCGCGTGTTGTCACTTTTACTGATCTCAACTGTCTTAGACTCAACCTCTACCACGCGATTCAGTCTTATGCAGTTTTCCAGCCATGCCACCAAAGCAGAACATGGCGGAGAGCTCATCGTGGGCCTACAATCTTCGTCACCTTGCCTATGGTAGTGATTCAGACTCGGAAGCTAATTCGCCTGCTGCGACAAACCCAGAACCTGCGCAAGTTATATCAGACGACACCAGACTTCTTCAGGATCTGGATTTGGCGTCGCGACAAGACGAGGCAGTATACAAACCCAACCCTTGGACGATTGCCAAAGTCAATGCGGCCGTTCGCCCTGCTGTAGCTGATGTCAAGACTTCTCGTGTACCTCAAGAAGCTCCTCGTAAGAGGAAGCAGCCAGAGGGCAGGATTGTGGACGGGTTCAAGAAGCAAACAACACGCCCTGTCGTCCAGGATGCCAAACTTGCTCTAAAGCCCCAGCGTATTCGCCAACCTCACCCCTCGGATACGTCAACTGGCCCTTCTCACAAACTTCTAAATGCCAAGGAGCAAATCCGTGGCGCTGCTACTTCCCGGCAGGCTATTTCCCATGCTCGTTCTACACCTGCTCTGGTCAACAACCCTACTGCTGCGTCCGCTGCTTCTACTGCTTCCTGTAATAAACCCGAAATCCTATCTGACCGTTTTGGACAATACTCAGCGCATATAACCACCATCCAAGCTCCCACCTTTCAGCATAATTATCCGCCTTCAGATGCTGACTCCGGACTGTCTGATTCAGTGGCTATCGCCGGGCATGTTACATTTGACGACTTCTGCAGCACGGCTCCTCACCCGGAGCCCTTTAGCGGTGATCAAATCCCTTTTCAAACCAACCCGTTTGTTACCAGCGCATCTGGTTGGTTCTCTTTGTTACTCGTCTCGTCTTGCGTCTATGCGGCCGGCATAAGTATCCCTGGGCGCTGATAGTACATTTTATTTCGTCTCATGCAGGTTTAGGTTCTCCTGAGTATTTGAAGTCGAAAACGCAACACGCTCATATATCGGATCGACCTGTGCATGGCGGTGCGTACACAGCACCTGCGACAATGCGGTGTACTAAAAATTTCTCCCCATGATCAAGAATTCGACTCAGGTCTGCTTAGGCGTACACCTCCGATTCCCAGTTCGTCGATATATGCACAACAGTCTAGGATCCAATCTGGCGATTACCGTCGTCATTCGAGGATGAACGCATATACCGGGTCTCATTCAAGTCCGCTCCGCGGCGACAACAATGGTTTCTATCAATATTCTTATGTTCCTCGACGATCAGTGATGTCTTCTCCAATCCGAGGATCTAACTTGTTATCTATCGCTCCTCAGTCCTCCGGTCCTACTACCCGAGATCCTGGGTCTGCTGCGGTCAGACATGGTAAATTGCAAGCTGTCACCGGCGATGGTGATGAACATGCCTATAACCAATTCCCGCCTCCCAGGCGTAGAACAAATTCACCGAAGATAACAAGTTCTGGGAAGAAAGGACGTATCCGCTCACCGTCATCCACGCGTGACCGGTCGCAAGGACGCGGAGTGTCTGCCAAACGTAACGCGTACGAGGCGTTTTCGCAGTCTCCCGATAGTAAATGGTCAACTCTCTCGCGGCCGACCCGAAATACGAAGACGAAACCAAAGGACTATGGCAAGACCTCAGGTGGCTTCTGTTTGCCGATCGCCAAAGTTGTAGGAGACACATCTGAAACTAACAGCGCAAAGAAGTCTCGAATCTCTTATGCACCGCCGCCTCCTCCAAGCAAGAAACGCGAAGCCGAACATGAACAGTGCAAAGACCTTCCACGCGACGCCCTCGATGGACAGCGCAATATTCGCACATGGAAGGTGACGCGGATACATCCGAGTCAGATCAATATGACACTCGCGGGTACACCTTCTGACGTCCTCGATCTCACGACAAATGGGTCCACGTCCAAACAGCTACCCTCCCATGCTGCCAAACCTGCCGTTAGGAGAACGGCAATGCCCGAGGCACACCGCAGCAAGACCTCTGGAGAACCAGCGCATTCCTACCCATCTCCGCCGCGACTCAGCAGCTCTCCCGCGCACGAGCGTCTGATACGTTCCCCGCATGAGAACGCCAAGGTCCCGCGCCCCGAACCCGGTGCAAGGCAGATACAGTCAAAGCCTGCTACAACCCTTTCTCCGAGTCCTCGACCACCCAGCAGGAATCTCAATCTCGCCACAAGGAATAACCTGCCTTCCCCTCCTCGATCAGATTCGCCCCCGGCAATACAGAGCAATGCAGTGACTCAGGATGAAGGCGGTGATCGCGACGTCATACGTATTCCGTTCGACTCGGGCTCGCTTCGCGAACGCTATGGGAAGATCAGGCGCAATATTGCAAAGGTCGTATTCAGTCATGTCGATTGATATGGTCAACTGACGCGACTTCTTCCAAAAATGCGCACAGTAGCGGAAGCGCGCAGCTGCTCAAGTTTGGGACATCCTCGAGCTTCCGAGCTGTGGTGTCGTTTATAACAGTCCAGGGCAGCGCCCTACGGAGGCAGATCATGGAGGAAGGTTGACCCCGGGTCGATGTAAAACGGAGATCCCGATTGTCTTGTGGTCGGGCGGCAGCGAGGGGTGAAATGCTTTCTTGCGAGTGTCTCAAGTACCATTACTCCTTAAAGCTCTTTATTACTTCTGCCGATGGATACAAACAGCTCTTCGAGTTTACAGCTGTATGCAGCCACGCAACCAATATAATTTTGTCCTCCGGATGTCATTGCAAAGAATCTAGGGAAGTCCATGCTCTAAGTATCAAAGCGAGGTTCCGGCCAACGACGGTAGAGCTACAGAGTACAGAACGCAAGGAAAGCTGTTACAACTGAATTAAGGTGCGACTAAGAGGAGATAGAGCAAACGTCCGCAATTTTTATACTTTACACGGGCCTCGCAACGCCGGATAAACGCTACTAACCGCAATACAATTTTGCTATTGATTACTTTGTGGTAGATTATCTATCGGGAGATGTTAAGTATCTTCAAACGCATGCTATGAGCCTGACTCACTGAATAATGAGTATTGGTCCGAGACGTACATAGTTTGGTCATTTTGCGGCGGAGGAGAATGTTGTGGTACAATATCACCCATCACCGGCATCGAATACGCAGTTTCCATCTGTCCCAACGCCGAATAGTCGCTCCAGTATTGTGGATATCGAGTACTGGGTCTATCTTGAGTCCTCTGCATACGTTCGTCGACTAGCCCGGTGCTATATTGTTGCGGCAGAACCGAGGTGGTCAGGGTGTTGGGCATAGTGGGCAAAGCACTATCCGGAGGTGTCCATCGGTTGTATTGCTGATAGTATGTTGGAGAGTCGGCTTGAGGTAAGGTTAGATCGATGGTAAAATTCTGCTGGGTCGGTCCCGAGCTGCCTGACTCTGGGTAGACCTGCGACGGCCGGAAGGGCTGGCCGGCGATCTGACGAGGAGACTCCGGTGAATCCTCCTCGAGAGTATCCGCAACTCGTTTCGGACGGTCTCCAGGGGATGCCGAGAGCATGTTGGGGTTCTGGGAAAGAACCTTCGAACCATGCAGCAGCTCGTTGGCGCGCCAAGCGCTGGGCCATACGCGATGCATGCGCTCTAAGATGTCCATGCATTTTTGTAGACCGCTGCTCGCCTGTGGATCAGCGGGATACGTGGTGACTGGACATTTCATAATCAGCACTACGAACAGGTCTGATAAGAAAAGCAACATACGGGTCGACACGTGCATGATAGCGGCGGTGAAGACATAGTAGCACAAAAACGGCGCTGCACGACGGGGGCAGTGGTTCTCCATGTATACAGACACTAGATGGCATTGAGCTTCGCGCATGTAGGGAATAATGGAAACAAGCGTACCGATGGCAGTGATATGGTTCGCGGCTTGTACACACAAATCATAATGCTTGCGAGATGACGCACGGAGCTCCGACTCTCGAGAGGAAGGTGACATTCCCTTACTTGACGTATTCGTAAGGTGCCGGATGCTAGAATAATGATCAGGGATCAATCATGCATTGAAGGTACTGTATACTCACAATGGACGATGAAGTAACAAGACGCTGCACCAGTATTGCATGTGCAAAGTGAGGATATGGGGCGGCTGGGAGAGGTATTTCGATGACGAAGGATCAAAACGTAGATGCTCCGGTAGCTCGATATACCACTTGTCTAACAATTGTTCGGTGCGAGCGAGCTCTTCTTGTCGATAGCTGTGGGTCCTGATAGGATATATCGTCTGGATAACCATGCTCAGGATGATCGCTGAAGCGGAGGAAATGTCATCAGTCATGACACGCTTGACAGGACGTTTAGACTTACAGAGTTTGGCCGACTCGTTGAAGCAAGATATAATATGTCCAGTAACTGGCGTAGTTACGGGAGGATGCTTCTCGGAAGCGTCGTCGAGGAAGACAGGGGACGGGTGAGGGACCCATGGCTCCAACTCATCGGACTGAAAAATAAAGCGGTCAGAATCAATATCCTAACGATTAAGTGCCCACTAACCTCCTCGATACTGGGAAGTTCAGTATCGAAATCATTCTCGCTTATTGCAACTGGACGACCTGGATAGCTACGATCAGACCCGGTCAACGCGCATGATCATGAATGGGGAGCTTACCGATGTATGTCGAGATGTACTTGTCCATAATCACGCAACCATACCAGATCCGGCGCCTCTCCTGTAGCTCAACCGGCGTGAACAAAGTGCGACCCACATTGGACCACTTGTCGGCGCTCTTGTGAAGACCAAGGTCTTGTGCCATACGCACGGCCATACCAATGTATAGCCAGGCCTGCGCCATCGCGCCGATGCCGACCTCGCGGTACCCGAGCAACAGGAGAGCCTGGCACGTGCTGGGACGAGACTGCGCGTACGTGCTGTCTAGAATGGCCTTTGCGTCCTCCATGTAGCTGTCTCCAGCGGTCCACATCTGACCAGGCTCGGGGGGCGGGGCCCCGGAGCTCGAATAGCGGGCAGCTACGGAAAACATCGCGAGCAGCAGGAGGGTCGGGATGCGTTGGGGCCGGGCGACACTGGCCTGCGAGCCTGAGGGCGACGACGCGTCCGACATCGGCGAATTTGCGGTCAGACCCGCTCCCGCTACGTTCCTACTTGTAAAAGTCAGTTTCATGCGCGTGACGAACAAACACTATGCAAGAGACTGACCCGTTGCGATAGAGGTCCATGAAGGCCTTCTTGTGCATGATCGGCAGCTGGGAATGGACATAAGTGAAGTAGAGCTCCAAGAGATGGTCCTGGTCTTCCTGAGAGGGAAGACGAGATACCCAGTCATCTTCCGTCTTGGTCGATGTCCGCGCAGTCGGCGGCAGAGGCGGCCAGACTCGCGCTTTAGGGAACCGCCTGCATTTGTCTGATCAGAAGGGGGAACAACAAGAGATTCATCGTGGGGACATTTCACATACCAGATTCCACCCTCGCTACGCCCGTCGTCCCGTTCTGAAATGCCAAGTAGATGCAACCCACTGGCTTTCCCATGGTACCTGACTTGCTCGTCCTCGTTGATACTGAGTTGTCCGACCGCAATCGCGAGCTCGTCCTCCCCAGACTGACTCTCGTCGCCGCTCTCCTCGTGTCCCTCCGCGTCTCCGGTAATCGGCGACATAGACTTGGACGCACGAAGCGATGCCTCGGAACGCTTGTTGAGCAGCGCAGGATGGGGTGGGGGGCAGGAGTAGTGCGGAGACTGCGAGCGCCCGGATACTGAGGTCGCGGCGGGTGATCCGGCGTGTGACGCGGGGTTGGCACCGTCGTCTACGCGTCGTCGCTGTCGACGCGACTGTTGATCGTCCTCCGGACGGCTTGTGGTGCCCGGCAGCGGCGCGACGCCCGCGCCGGAAGTACTGGGTGTACCCTCCGGAGCGGACGCATGCAGACTGATAGAACCCCTGGATTGAGGGCCCTCGTCATCAGAGACGGGGTAACTGGCAGGAGCTGGGGCCTCCTTGCCGCCATCTGCCATTTCACCGAACGTCTCTCCCTCGATCACGGTGTTTCGCTGGACCGCCCGCACGTTGAGCTGGGCCGTAAGCATGTCCTGCCATTCACTCGATGGGCTAAAGACATCGGATGAGCGGTGGCCTCGGGGTAAAATCAATGGACTAGCGTACTGGGCAGATTGAGGTGGGGGCTGCTCCCCATCTTTTGCGTCAGCTTGTGGAGGTCGTGTCCTGGTTGAGGGAGGCGCGCCTCTCTTCCGACCTTTGTGACCGTATGGCGAGTTGTTGACACGCTCGATGATCTCCTTCGCAAGTGTATCCTAGAGAAGGGTGAATGAGTCGTTAGCACACGATGCATGCCCAGTACGCGAAGGTCACAACGTGGTCTGATCCACTAGTCGCAGAAAAGACTCTTCCACACCACACCATCGCTCGCTCCCATACACATATTCGACGATGATCGCTGTTTCACATTCATCGTTGTCGCACCAGAATAACAGCGGAAGTCGAAAGGAATAGCACGAGCCCACGCTCACCTGACTGAGATCTTCCAGAAGAGTCTTGGCTCGGCTATCTTTGCTAGCGAGAAGAATGCCAATTAGCGCCTCCGTCTGGTGTAATCGCGCCTCAATCGCATCGATGTAGCCTTTTGGCGGGCCACGTTTCCGCGAAGGACCGAGGAAGGTGCACGCTGCAAGGACGTGAAACAATGTCAGACACTCGAAAAGACGACTTGATGGGGGACACGACTGCGAGAGGGAGTGAGGGACAAAAAAAAGACAGAGCACGCACCTGTACCAAGAAGAACGCAGTTCTTGCATGGCTCCTGGTTATTATTCCGCTCGCACTTGCACTTAGACTTGCGGCATTGGTCGCAAGCCTTGCTGCTCCGCCTCCTGACTTGCTTCTCTCCAGATTTGGTCGAGCCCTGCATGCCATTCACTGAGCCGTCCATCCCTGCGCTCCCGTACCCAGTCAGACTGACCCCTGAGGGAAGCTCCGAAAGACCATCATCCTCCCCGTCATCGTAGTCGTCGTGTAGAGGAGGCAGCACATGGCCAGAGTGGTGGCTGTAGCTGTCCTGCGGGTTGTGCAGCGGCGGGTAACCGTGGAGACGATTAGCAGGGTACTGCTGCTGGTGCTGGAAGGAAGGGCCGGAGACCGAGCCAGAGTGGGAGGACGAAGACGACGGCCAGGTTTGACCGGACATGAATGTGAAAGGTGTAACAGGTGTACTAGGAGACGGACTAGGTATTGAACTAGATGCAGAGGATCCCCCGAAACGATACAAGTTGGACGGTGTTTGCTGGTGCGTATACTGCGAGTGACTGTGATGAGGGACTGGCAAGAGGTCGGGAGAGTCGACGTCCTCGACTTTCACAGAGATTGGGTGCGGTAGGTGGCTAGAGTGAGCGAAGGGGCGTTCGCGATACGGTTCAACATACGAATAGCGATGATTAGGATAATTAGGATCGGTGTAGGTCATATCCAGGAGGTCCAGTAGCGAAAGGTCGATCGAGGTAGTTGAGGTGTGTTGGTTGAAAGTAAAAGCAGGAGCGAGCAAGAAAAGCAAGAAAGGGGGTCAGTGATGAAGTAATCGTTTGTTAAAAATGATTTTGACGGACAAACCGGTTTCGACAAATGTCGACAAATGCGAGTAGGCACCAAAATGAGGAGGTTCACCGAAAAATTTATGGTGGACCTTCGGCGAGTGTCCCGGGAGGTTTGGTGTAACGCTGTCGGCAGTAGCGCTGCGTAACGTGCAATCTGCGTGCCGCCCAGCCCCAGCGAGACACTTAGCGAGACCCGAGAGGGTTTCTGTCTCTTCGGCCTTGAACCACTCGCCTCTCGGAGTCACCCTGCTCGATTTCCTTTTCTTGCCCCGCCGTTTGGAACCGCAGCAAATCTGATGCGATCGAGCAGATCCTGCTGTCGGCGACCGGCTGAGGGAGTATCCGGTTTACTTAGTTCGCTTGCAGGCAGGGGAGGACGGACTCAGGAGGCGGCTGCGAAAGCTGCGAGCACTGCGCAAACGCAAAGCAAAGCACAAGCACGAGCAGCCCCCACCGCGCCGTCCATGATACATATTCATCATCTCAAGCTTAGACATCACGGAAGCACGCCCTTCTGAGCTCCTTTGCCACGTTCACGTGTCTGCGGCCCCGTACAAACTCTAACCGCAAGCAGCTACTTTCTCTCACCGCCTCTGCACAAGCCATCTTGCTCTCCTCAACAGAATCAACTTCATTCCAATGGATCAATCACGGAGCCAACTCAGGGCCAGGCAGTGCTGCTACGGCTTCAAGCCTACCGCGCCATGTGCACACCCCCACCCGTAGCAACTGCTGCTGTCTCGCTTACTGCGCTGCTCTCAGCAACGTCAACAGGCAGAATCTTCGCAATTATAAATATGCAACCTTGACGCGTATGCATTATGAGGCGTACCCGGTGCCATGCCAGGCCTCTCTTAAACGCAGCACACCAACTCCCATCTCGAGCCATGAATGCATGACGTACCGTCGTCCTGCCACATCTCGACACCGCAGGACTCCGTTTGCCTGTCTCTCGCTGTCGTTACGTACGAGTCCGGGAACCAAGGCCTCAACGTAAGTGGCAACTGGAGCTCAATCAGCTTCTAGTGTATCACCGCGTTCGCTGCACTCAGTCCTTCGCATGGAATCAGGGACGCCAGTGTGTCCGTACCTGATGCCCTGCGAATCGCTGAATGGCCTGTAACACCCTTCTGCTGAGCAGCCACCGCGTCGACTACAAATGGTACGCTTCCTCGACGCACGCCGCCCTTCGCGATGGAGGAGGTCGATGCACGTGGCCTCCCTGGGCTGCTGAAGGCCCTGTTCGCCAACTACCGTGACGGTGGCAAGCTGCATCCCGACGGCCCGCTGCTCCCTGCTAGGCAGTATCACGCCCATCTGGCATCAAGGACCCTACAACCGATACGCGGCCGCAGACCCTTTCGATTAGTCAGACAGCCAGGCTATCCCCTTTTGTCCATGTGGGCGGACGGGCGCGTGCTCGACATCGATGGTGGTGAGGACCGATGACCACGTCTTCCGCACGCGTTCCTCCGCGTCCTCTCCGTGGGTCCCCCGCAGGTAAACGTCCGAGTCGTCCATTCAGTCTATTAATTCCTGTGCAGTGCAGTTGGCCCGCCAGTTTGTGCTTCGTGCACTTCGCCCGTCGGATGGACCTTCGCAGGAACGGATCTTTCCGCGCGAACGCGATCAGTGCCGCGACCTTCAACTGTGACGGGAGCATGAGTGCTGTAGAGCAAATTGTGAGCGTTGTGCATGTCGTGCAATCTTCTTTCGCGCTCTATCGCATCGTGCCATACGCTGCCAAGTACTGCGGCGGGGGCCACTGGGGCGCCGCCTCAAGTAGTGACCGGAATGACCTGGAATGACACCTTGCTATTTTCCATATCATTTCCATGCTTTAGCACAGCCCGTACGCCAGCACCGTAAGTGCAGCTGAATAAGCTTTTATTGAGCTCTAAAGCTTGTTCTTGGTCATTTTCCGACGACCGCAACGAGTGGTTGCGAACGTAGCAGCAAAGCGCAAAAGCCGCGAAACGCAGAGACGAGCAGATAAATAGATATATTGCAGTCAGACAACGTCGAACCCGAGAAGAATGGTTCCGAGAGGCAAAATTGCAGCGACACTGCTATCTCGATCCTCGGGCGCGTAGCCATATCAGGTCGGTCAGCGGAACTATACCAAAAGGAGTTAAGACTGAGATCACTCTCCCATCTCACATCCTCAGCCAGCCAATCTTAGCCTATCTCAGGTTCATGATGATGTCCCCTGGGACAGCCCTGGGAGGCTGGTAAAGGCCATTTCGAGTTTGTCCGCGGCGATCATCGCCTTCATGAAATCCGTCTCTAACACTTCCGATTTTCATGGAGGCGGGATCGTATCCAGCGTCGTACATTCCAGTCAGTTCAGCAGCACGACAGCCTCGCCATCTTTCCTCTGCATTCTGATCGACATCGCGGTGGTGTGCGAATGGCACTTGGGGCCGTTCGACGCCACTACGCAAAAGAGAAAATAATTTGCACCTCCTTCTTCACTTCCCTCTCCATTCCCAATTTCCGCGCCATCACGACCCGGAAGATGCTGCTGCGCTTGTGCAGTTTTCATTTGACCACACGTCCGCTGACTATGGCCGTCGCAGTCAGCTCCTGGTATTGCAAACAGGGTCTGTGCAGGTTTTTATGGCAAGCGACGGACGAGTGCCACCAGGTCTGCGAAGATCAGATCGTGCCATCTTGATCACCGGTTCTGGACGACGGTTCGATAGAAGCAAGACGCGGACTCGGAGCCGAGATATCCAGCGCGTGTGTTCCAGCGTGTTCCTCAAGCCTCAGGAGCTTGAGCCTCCCAGTGCGTGCAGCAAGCGCACCTCCTGTGTATCGCAAACACATCAGGCAGCCTCAAGCGAGGCAGCCTATCTACATCGTGCTCGGCGGGCTGCTCGTTGCACGGCGTCTCTGCCCCGCACAGCCCCGCCGGATGCACCTCATGCTTGCGCGGGGCTCGCATGCGCGTGGAAACCACTTGGCCCACCCTCCGAATGGCAATCTTCAACTCTGAATTCCCATTACGATTGCGCGGTTCACGGGAGCGGTACGTAGCCCTGCCTGTCTCCAGGATACGACCGTTCCATCTGTCATACGACCATTGTGGTGCCCTTGCGGACGCGGCGCGTGTGGACCTCACGCCAGCGTAAGCAGACACAAGCAAACCACCATAAATCACTACAAATTTGAATTATTCCGCCACCCCTGATGGCGGCCCGTCATTCCCAGTTGTCGATTAGACGAGTTGTTCCCGAAGAGCATCAAAGCCAGGTCAAAGCGTGCTACGTACTGGCCTTCGAACTTCTGCATCCATCTCAGACTTTCTTGGTGCTGCATTAGGATGCATTACGCTCGAACCGATTTTAAATCTTGTGCAGAATTCCCCTCCCCATAATTTTTTCGCGTATCGTGTGCCTATGCAGCGGCCACCGGCAGCGACTATGTTGATTGCTACAGGCGTCCTGATAACCCTTTTGAAAAACAGNCAGCGGCCACCGGCAGCGACTATGTTGATTGCTACAGGCGTCCTGATAACCCTTTTGAAAAACAGCCCCACGCTCCTAGACACGCCGTTTAGCAAAACAAGCGGCGACCGTGGGGCCTTGGTGATTGCTAGACCAGGCACGTTGCGAGGAGTGCGCGATTACTGCTACAGGTCTCGCGGCTAGCAATTGGTCGGCCCAAATTACCGATCGTCAGAAGCTGAGCAAGGCGACGAGGACGCTTCTGAATAAGGCCTCCGGCAGGGATGCTGGTATGGTGCGTCGCTGGCCAGAAATGGCCGGCCGAATATTCGCATTGATACAATGCTCAGATTCAGGTCTATTCAGGTACGTCTGTATTCTCCGATAGTTTGTATTCTCCGATATTACGGAAAGCTTGTAGCCACAGAGCGCTTTGGGGCTTCTTCAGACTAGACAAATGCTGCTTGCATAGGTGCGTCGCAACCAGCGGTCGTAACCTCTCGTAGACAGGGCGCCATCTCTCCTGGGTCTTACACATCACGTTCCCACCGCTCGTCATGCGCACCAGCGAGTAATGTCCGTAGATGCCAAGGTCGCGTTTCAGGCGGGCGATACGCGTGGTCTCGCCGTCGACGTGGACCTAGCAGAGCGGGCCTTCAACCCGTCCATCATCGAGACTGCGGCCGGGATCGATGCAGGTGGACAGACTCTTGCAGACTGCGTTACATGGCTGACGCTCTCCCTGCAGGCGGGTCCGCCGGCCATGCGCACCTGATATTTATAATGCGCCGAGCAGAGCGGCTGGGCCTCTCTCGACGCAAAAGCGCAAGCCGCACGGCCTCTTTGGGGGAGGCGTTCGAGGAACGCCGTCGTACTCTGTACAATTGCTCCCTCGGCGCGTTCCTATAGGTTCTATGTACCAAAATCAAAATTGCAATGACGGCCGTGAGCTGTAGTGGCGGGCCAGCGAGAGCAGCCGCCGAGGACTGCCCGACCATGAATTTAATTTATGCAATTTGGCAGTGAAACAGAGCGAGACTTTTTGATGTGCTGACGTGCAGAGTGATGGAAGAAATTCTGTCTTATAATTTCAGTTTGGACTGGGGGCGTGGTGAATTCGCTTCAGCTCGCTCCTTCACTTTTTTGACAGCCGCAGCCTCAGGCCGGTGGACTTACCGCACTGTCCACATGTGGGTTCCTTAGGCGTTTAGACTGTTGAGCGCCCCTTCCACGTGGCCTACTTTGACGGACGGATGCTCCGAATCCGTCGTCGCCACAGAACTGATCTTCCTCGTTTGAACCTGCCTGACGGTCGAACTTGTATTGAAACTCGCTATTGGGCTAGACGGATGTCTGTGGCGAGTACATCCGATTCTTGGGATCTGCCAACCTCTGTGAGTAGCATTACGGTACGGCATCGAAACACGTCTCATGGCTCAAAATGTAGACAAGTTCTCATATACCTGCGAAGCGAGTGGTGGCCCCTGTGAAGGATGCCTGGGACGATGACGAGGACGAGGAGGAAGACCAGCAGACTCTTTGGGAGGATGCGTGAGTTTCTCTATACCCATATCCTCGTGTAACATGTACCCTATGTGCTTGTGCAGTGTGCAACGTGCACCCGCCGCATCTCTGTCCATGTGCGTCTCAGCCACGGTAGACATGAACCTAACACGGCTTTTTTATCGTTTGCGACTTGCGACTGGGCACGTCACACAGAAATAACAAGGCCCCCATGCCCGAGCTGTTGATTTCTGCGCAGAGTGTCACGTCCTCCGCCATGCCGCCGCCCCCTGCGGCCTTCCAGCCCTCGCTGCGCATCTTGAAGCGGCCGTCTGCGTCGAACAGTGCCTCCCCGCCGCCGTCCGCCGCCTCGCTCGCAGAGCAGCAGAAGAGCTTCGCCGAGCGCGAGGCGCAGTACCAGGCCGCCAGAGAGCGTATTTTTGGTGACAGAAGCGGTGCATCAAGTGCTAATGCCTCTCCCCGGCTTGGTGGAAAGGCGGGTGGATCTCCCGAGTCGTCCTCACCACCGCCACGATTGGTCACACCGCAAAGTCCTCCTGCGGCGAATATACTTCGAAATCCTCGGGGACCCGAAAGCACTACGGGAGACGCTCAGGCAGACGGCCGAGGAGGGTCAAGAGGTTTCCGGAATAGACGGGGTGCAAACAATAGTCGGACGGCGGGGCAGGGCGTGCCCAAATAATTGGGTTTATTAGATGGTCTTTCTTGTTGCTTCTTTGGGATGCTCCTCGACGTTCAAGGCCTTATGTCTGTATTTATACCTTATTAGCGGAATCACTGACGATGGAAATTTTACTGAATACTGATATTGAACGGCCAAGGCACGTCAATGGTGACAGTCAGGTCAAGCTGCGGTGTGATTACACGGTCGGGACAATGCGAGAGCAAACACTGTAGATACAGCACATTTGGTTTATCGATTCCTACACCATCTTGCCCAAGAATAACGAAGCTGCCCTACTTCAGGCTTTAGTGATCTCAGCCACCTCGTACAGATAGGTGCCCAGGAGCTTAGTCTGAATGCACAGCACAACACGGATCAGCAAAAGCAAAAGTTCCGCAGCAGTGAAAGACGTACGCCATTCAAATAGTTGGACAAATCTAGCTTCTCGTTTGTCGAGCTATAACACATGTCCATGTCAGCCACCGCTCCGTGGACGTAAACTGCGGTGTGATACGCACTGTGCTCCGTCGTCTCCGCGTCCCATGGGAAGCAGCAAGACGTTCACGTTGAGGTTGTCAGCGAAGGTGAGAGTCACCGGTATCGAACCGCCTGAAAATGCAAAAGATAGCAGGTCAGTTTCCACAATGCGATATGAAGGGAATAGCGGCGCACCTTCACGGGTGAAGTCGGGGCTCTGGAGATACACAGCCTGAAGGAGAAGATTTAGTAAAGGTAACCAGATTGTTGGACACGAAGAGAGCGGAAATGACGAGGAAGCGCTGACGCGTCAGCACGTCTGAGGCCTCAATTGTGGAGTTAAGCAAAGCTCGACGTATATCCACGCCTCGAAAAACACTCGACGTGGTTGATTTGAAAGTGGATTTGAAAGATGACGGCAATGACACGGTGAGATCTCACCTCCGTCGCGTTCTTGGCAGCTTGGTAATTCCAGTGCTTGTAGTCGGCGACCCACGGAATTCCGCCATGCAGATACTCAATCTTCATCGTGCACTTCGTGTGCAGCTTCTCAAACTCCTCCTTGAGGTACTTCTCTACCTTGGCGCGGATATCGTCCGGGTTCTGCGGGGGCACGAGACTGCATATTCAAGACGCTCAGCCGCCATTTATCGATAATAATGTGAGGTCCTACCGTAAGCTGAACTTGCCCCCGACGTTGGCAGGGATCACAGTCTTGGCACCGACGCCAGAGAAGGCACCCTCGATGCCGTGGATCGACAACGACGGGTTGCGCATGCGCGCCATGAGCACTGTGACCTTGTCGTCCGAGATAGCAATCTTACCGCCTGCGGCTGCCTCGAGATCTGCGACCGAGTAGTCCAGCTTGCTGTAGATCTCACTAACCAGACCACAGGATGATCAGCGAAATTCGTTGCGGGTAGGAAAACACGTACAGTTCGTCTGCATCGGCTGGCTTGATGCCGTCGTACACACCGGGAATCAGAATATGACCTTCCTGGGTGACGAGCTTGCCGAGGAGTGCAACCAGGGCTGTCATGGGCTCGTATACCGCACCGCCAAAGATACCGGAGTGAAGGTCGGCGCCTGGCCCAGTGATGTTGATGTTGAAGTATGTTAACCCACGAAGACCGTAGGTAAGGGCTGGTGTGCGGTCGTTGAGCCAATAGTTGTCGGACTATAGAAATGTGAGAAAGAAACGCGATAGATATCCTGAGGACTCACGATGCAAACGCAATCGACGTTATCGAACCACCCTTTGGGACCCTTCTTGGCTTCACTAGCGATGAATTCATCCAAGCCCTCACTACCGCTTTCCTCCATACCCTCGAAGCAGAAACGCATGTTGACTGGGAGGGGGGCACCGATGCTGTGGTGGGCCTCGAGAACGTTCAGCCAGCCCATAATCGGTCCCTTATCATCCGTGGTCCCACGGCCGTACATACGTCCGGTGTTCTTGTCGAATTCGAGCTTGAACGGCTCGGTATTCCATCCATCGCTAACGTTAGCCTACGCGACTCAAAACTCGTGTTACAGCGGCCAATTTCAACGGACTAGGAAACATACGGGTTGTACGTCAAAATGACCGTAAACAAGGATGGTCTTCTTGTTAGGATCCTGGCCGATCCTTCCTACGATTGCGGGAGGAAGATCAAGAACTTGGCCCTCGATTTCTTGCTTTCCCAACGGAATCGCTGCAGTTTGGACACCAAACTTGTTCAGTTGCGCCTCAAGCCACGATGCCATCTTGTAAACGTCCTGTCGACGTGAAGCATCGCCACTTATACTGCAGAGACACGTTAGATCAGTATCTGGTTTAGCCGCACTGAACGTAAGGAGCGCACCTCGGAATCGCAACAGCCTCTGCGAGTCGTTCGACGAATTTGACCTCATGCGAATCGACATAATCGAGGAACTGTTTAGGAGCAACCATGTTTGTTTTCCAAGTACTGAGAGGTCGATGAAGATGAGTGTGTGGCTTGAACGAAGAGTGCCTTCGTGCAGCCGTCTTCAGTGTTCTGATCATAATTGATTCGCAGATCGCCGCAGCCGCCGATTTGGGAGAGTTCTTCGGTACGCTATCTCCACTGACTACTTGCTAGAATTTATCGCAAACAGCAAGCTCAACATGATCTTGGCAATAAATATCTCACTACTAGTACAGCGTCAACAGCCGAGTGCGATACGTTACAGCCTCGTCATGAGCTTAGATGTGGGTACGCATATGCTCTCAAGCCTCGTAATCGCTGCGCATGATTACACCAGTATTCGTCAAATTAAAATAGATAACTCAGCAAGCGAAAGTCAAGCAGGTCTTCGTAGCGAGCCCTCCAGTTTTGATAGAAGTAATCCCAACGTCGACTCCATCCGAACCAGGTGATTCTCTAGCCGAGATATCTTCCCGTCCAATTCACCCACTTTCCCCTCTAGAGTCATGATTCGCTCCTCCGTGGGCACGGTATCTGAAGGCACATACAGCGGTTTGCATCTCACCAACGCATGTAGATAGGTATGTTGTTCGTTCTTCGAGGTGACTGGCGATTCAATGCCTTTCACTTTGCACTTGTTGCACAGAAAGTTTTCATCTAGAGAGATGCGTCATGACCGTCGATGGCAGAGTCTGAGAGACTTGACGTACCAGCGCGGCAACCATAATACCACGAAGACTGTTTATATGGCTGCTCACAATGTGTACATCGAAGCAGCGTTTGATTCTCACAGTCTTCGCATATGAAGAAGTCGACATCTGTATTCGAGTGCCGATTCAGTCAACGCCAGGACGATCAACCTCAAAAGTGACTTACCGCGGTCATAGCAGTCAATACAAAACCAGCATGGCTGTTCGACGTGCTTTTTGCAGATGTTACATACAGGGTTCTGAGTAGCTAATGTCGAAGCTGAAGATCCTACGTCCGAAGCTTTGTCGTGCTGAGCGGACGGGCCTTCATGATCTAGAGACAAGTTGTTAATTTGTGTATGGGAAGCCAATTTCACTGAACATGCCTTGAGCTTTCTTTCTGACATCTGAAGTCACTGTTGTCTTTTCGATACCCTTTTCATCGTTGTTAGTGGTGGCATCAGATGAACTTTCCGTTGTGCTTTCTGCGAGTGTATCCGAGGGATTCTCCTGGCCTTCAGCTACTTGGGAGGCCCGGTTAACCTGCAATACCTCAGCATGCGCAGGAGCGTTATGGCCCCCCTGTTCACTTTGGGATTTGCTCTCTGACTCATCACCATGAGCGAAATGCGTTCTGCAAGCCTTGAGTGCCTTCTTTGCCCGACGGTCCAGATCAGGTTGGTCTCTGTATTGGAGTACGCTGCGTATCTTCACGAAATCGTGCTCAGGGATATGGGGTTTCTCCAAGTCATGTCGTTGTTCAACAGGGATGGTCGCTCCAAAGCATCTCGGATCGCCACAAAAGTCGACCGTTCGATAATATGGGCCCTTCTCAGGCTGGCAGGTGATACAGAACATCCGTGATCCACCAAGACTATATGAGCATGCATCGCATGAGAAGCCTCTACAACGGGAGGGTCAGAAAGATGCATGCAAAACAGTGAAGAACGTACGCATGCGAAGGCATTATTCTGTATAAGTGATCGTATATCGAGCTATAGAAGCTGGAGTCGCGTATTGTCATGGCTTGTCGCGCCTGTCTACGAGTTTGGACCTCGGTGTCATCAAGAGGCCGGCCATAATGGGACACTCTCATGTCTAATTCGATGTAGTTGTTGCGCACATCCCGCCTTTCCGCAAAGTGCTTCCACGACCACATACGTTGCAGTACTTGGGCACGGACCGCTCGGGTAGCAAACTTCCAAAGTGCCCGTGGTTTGTTTTTGCGAAATTCCGAGGGAGATGGGCGGTGACACATGTTCTCGGCAGGCATCCGCTTTAATATAAATCGATTTGGATGTTCGGACCAGTTCTCGTCCCAGCCTTGCGTGCCCACCAAAGATCCATCTGGCAAAATATGCCCCGCGAAGTATTTGGTGTCATACTCTTGGACATATCGTATCACAAACGTCACTGAGATGATGCCGTCACAGTCTTGATCGTACTTCCCGGTCATGGTGTACGCGTTATTGTGGAAAGGTCCTGATGACTCAAAGTCTTGACCATCCTGAGTAGAAGCGTGCGCGTAGAAGGAAGTCATGTAGTATAACGGATAGGCCTCGTCGTTATATATAAACCCGTTCCACTCGCCAAGACTTAGAAGATGGTGAGATATATCACAGAACAAATATGTGATCACTTACATATCTTTCAAGGGAGCCACTGCCTGTGAATCCAACTCATTTGGCTCCTCGGGCTCCTGGTCATATATTTCGCACCTGAACGGATGTTGATCCTGGATCGGATAGTTCAGCAGACTGATCGAATCGTCCCATTCTAATGGCGGTTCTGTAGTAGGCTCATCGTACGACCGCGTCGCAAGGTTTGACATGCCGAAAAGTGTTTTGATATCATTATAATACTCGAACTAGATCCCGGGTTAGGTCAGCTGATGGGCTCATGAGGCATCAAGTAGATGACACAACCATTTCGCACGCGAAGACCCCCATTTGCTTTTCGACGTCTAACTTTTGCTGCGTGAAGAGTGCTGAATGAAAGATTAGTCACGAACCAGTATAGCAAAGTGCAGCTGTACCTTTCAGGTCTTTGTGGCGTTGCCATATGGCGTCATATACCCAAAGGATACTGTCCGCGGAATCCCACAGTTCGTCCTTATGCAACACCTTTGTCTTCGCTGCTTCGACTATATTTATGTCGCGTTTGAGTAGCAAGTACAACATGGGGTAGATGTACTATACAGGTTTATCATCATCAGTAGAATATTGATCAAGCTAGATGATGCTTACTTTCTCAATCCGTCCAGGTCCCGCTACAATGTAGACAGTGTCGAGTGCATCGATATCGTAGCGAACATCCTTCAGGTTCTTCTTGATTCGTTCCTCTTCATACTTAACGTATTCCTCAAACTTCGTTTCCAGCCAGTCTGGCAATGACTCCGGTTTACGCAACGATATCGTGAGTTCGATGCCAACTTGCCATACCTTTGAGAGGTAATATTCGACTAAATCGCGGTTCTCCGGTAAGACGGTGGATTTCATGATGTGCATGTGGCCGAAGATATCAAGGATCTTCTTGCAGTAGTTAGCACATGTTTGTTGCCAACCTGGAATCAGAATTAGGACTACTCATAGAAACATCTAGGGTGGAATAGTACCGATAGCCCAGTATGCGATCCAGTGAGGTAAGCTATGAACAGTGTTATCTTCATAAGTGATAAAGGTGAAAGCGGCTTACCTCCACTTTATGCTTGGCGGAAGTGCGTCTACAAATCTGTTGACCTCAAAGATAGTGATATACCCGGAACCGTCGTCATCGAAGGCTTCCATTATTGGCTGAAGGTATGTGATGCTGATATACTCGAAAGCCCAGTCATCGGTCCGCTGGGCATCTTTCCCGTCTTTTTCTGCAGCTTCGTCCTCCGCAGCAGCAGCCTGCCGCGTCTGCACGTCGCTGAAGTTATCGCGCAAAGTCATTACGAACAAGCGCGCTTTGACGTTACGACGCCACCCCTAGTAGTGATGGTTAGTCGCATTGCAGGGATACAAGTCAGCAGATGATCACTATCTTACCATCTCCCTCCATATCTCTTTCAGCTCCTACATGGGAATCAGAATATGCTCTTGCGTAACGAATAAACAAACGGGCGTACCTCATGTTTGATCAGATCGTGAGGCCCTTTGCTTACAGCATCGAGTATACGGTTGTTTTCCTCATGGATGAACTTTGACAGTTCCTCTTGGAGCTGTCTCTGTTGCAACGCAAACTTGCCCTCGAAGACTTGCAAGTTGTTGCTCACTGCCGTGTCCCAGTCTTCATGCAGCTCGTCCTTAAGGTCGTGTATCGTGTAGCTGGAACTGCTCCGCGCGCTGGATCGCGGATTGGCAGCTTGAGGTTTGAAACCTACTTCGTTCTCTGTGGAGTCACTCTTCGATGTATGTTTCTTCTCATCTGTGTTGCTGGTCTCGAACTCGTAGAGCTCGCGCAGGTACAAGTCGTTGTCTCTGACGACCTGCGCACCACCCTTCTCCTTCACCTTCTGGGCTAGTTCGAGCTCGTTAGCCGGCGTAAGTTGTTCGAACATCTCCATAAGTCGCATCGTCAAACCGTCAAGCCTACAATCAGCAATGTTAGCACTTGCTGGGCTCACGAAAATCACACTCCTCACTTTACTTCCATGGATTCCACAGTAACCTTGACCGAGTCAACCGCCCTCGCGGTATGCATGGTAAGCGCGAATTCGAATTCGGCCTTGCGTTTGGTGAACTTCTCGATCCATTCCACTAGCTTGGCCTCCCACACTTGCCCCTTCAAGACCTTGACCAATAGACGTTTCTTGCTGTAGGTGTCGCAGACATTCGCGCAAGCCTTGATGTCGGTCGCTGTGCCTTCGGATAGAGACTGCATCCTAGCTTCGATAGTCCTTCCGTCAGGACCGATGTCATCTTTGTCCTTGATCTTACGGAGCCTTACGACGAAACGAATCAGCCTTTGACAACACTATACAAGATCACATGAACTTACTGCACGAGCACTGAGATCATGTCCTTCATCGAGACATACAAGGATATGATCCTCTTGTCGTTATTTCGGCGGGTCATCTCCATAGTGTAGACCGCCTTAAACGCCAGAACCGCCGCTGGTGAACTACGTGAATATTCAAATCGCTCCGAGCAGCGACATGTAGCGACATACCTGTCACGACGGGGTGAATCTTGGCCACCTCGTCCAAGCTCTTCATCAACCAGGGAATATCTTCCATGAAGCTATTTAGCCCGCTCTTGATCGCCTCTACAGCCCCGCTGGCTTCCAGTACTCCTGCTATTGGCTGAATGACTTGCTGAACTAAAGCCACGGTTCCAGTCAACGAGCCGACCGTGTTCTCTGGACCGAGCCACATGAGTTCTCCAGTTGATATGAAGCACAAATTCGACAAAGCTCACCGACTGTCCCAAGCGCTTTGTCTCCGAGCGCTCTGTCCTTCTTGGAGGACTCAGGTTTGCCATCGTGGACTTTGTTCGCGACCTCTGCAAGACCGTCCACAGCGTCCGGCTCGTGAGACTGATCCACGCCTGGTCCGCTAGTTCCATCATTGTAATTGACGGGAGGCATTTCAGCCTTTACGTTCAGGAATTGACTCGGTGGCATTGCGGGCGCAATTGGCATTGCAGGCGTTGGAATTTGCATACCTGGCGTCTCCCCATAGCCCACTTCTGGAGTAGGCATGTGAACATCGGAGGCCGATTCGGGGACGGACGCTACGGGCACCTCAGACACATCAGCAAGATGGGGGGTCGGCATCTCCACAGAAGACGTCTCAGGCTCAGTGGGATGTGGGATTGGCATGTCTGGGGATGGGGAGTCGCGAAGTTGCGCTGCTTCTGAAAGTACTGCAGTTGCGTTCGCAGGTACAGATAATGGGGTCTTGTCCAACGTGACTGATCGCCTTGAACTACGTTGTGTGTCATCTTGGTGTGACTCTGCAGGCTCTGTCACCGTCCGTCTCGTCGATGGTCGACTTCCGGTCGTGTTCGGTTCGTTCGAACCTGGAAGAGGCGGAACGTCGACGCTGGAGGTGCTCCTGAAGCGAAGCCTGAGGCCGTGAAGACTGAACCTCTTGCGAGGACCTGTCGCCATGAGGGAGAATCAAGGAAAGGCTAGTGGTTGATGAGACTGTGAGGAATAGCCACTTGTTTATGGACCTCCAACTAATATGTGCTGCATCAACGAGCGCTGCATGTAACCCCGCCATCAAGACACGTTGTCAAAGTTATGAACCGGCTGAGTACGAAGCGAGGACGCCAGGAACAAGTGACGCAGATCGCACTGACCGCGGCCGACTCTCGCCTGAGCTAAAAGTTCACTTTGTCCTTAGATTAGATGTCAACATATCACTACAATGATAGACTTGAAAAACATACAATATCATCACGAGACGAATGTCGGTGCGTTTGATTAAGAGTCGCTGTGTAGAAGAGCTGAGAAATTACACTTAACATGATGAGTGTGAACAGTGTATGAACTGAATTTAGGAAATAAACGAGAGGCTATAATCGCAGAGAAGCGTGATCCCGTATAGTCCGGATCAGCGCTGACAACTTCCGGGCATCAAAAATTGCCCTGGTGATTGATCCATGCTCTCGACGCATCGCTGTCGCGTCTGGAAGAGCACGCGATGCTAATGAGAGCAAACCGGTGCCAGAAAGCTGTACACATACTGCAGCCAACGACACTCCAACTCGGAGCATCGCATGTAGCAATAGATGATCTGTTATGATTCTGACGATGATCAATTGATGCATAGTCCAGATTGTGTTGTACAGCTAATAGTTTTACGTATCTAGACACGACGAGCGAAGCACCGACTGTTGTCGGCCCACACCTTG
>JAAIFI010000362.1:0-30314 GCA_011032875.1 Phlebia tremellosa | reverse complement strand
TGACTATAGTCATGGACCGTCGACAACAGCAACCTTAATGCGATCGTTCCGGACTATCGCGTTCGCGACATCTTATCGCGGGAGCCGGACCAAACAGCGATATGGACGCAAGATTGTGATCATCAAGGACAATTGCGGCGGTATTCTTCTATTGTAAGGTACTTCAAGCGACTTTCTTTATCGCAATGGTGAAATTCAGCACAAGATTCTACTTGGTTATCGCGATCTCATCCCAATACATCCCGATATCATCCCAATAAGGTCCAGATCGTTCTTTATCGCGATGACCGTATGCTTTTTCCGACAATCATGATGTGATTGCAGAGCGACGATGATAATACTAGGGCTACCACAAGACGATCACGCTTTGACTTAGTTCTGCAGGTGTGAGCGAGCACTTGGAGTGAGCTGCGAGGGTGAACGTGATGTGCAATACTGCGATTGCATTCGTGACGTGCGAATGACATGCTTCACGATTGACTCAAGTCACAGTCGACGTTCATGAAGACATAGAGAGCCACGTTCGTGTCTTATGCACACGGTAATACTCACGAGAAGCAGTCTGACTGCACAGGAGATACACGACTCAGGCTGATGAGGGGCAGAGGAAGGGTCGATCGGTTTTGAAGCCTATCGATATTGCTGGCTGTGGTGGATGCCGCGCCCATGACGCGATATTTAGCCTGGGGTTACATGCTTTCGGCAGACAGAGCACCTATCGCGATTCCAAGGACCAAGTTGCATCAAGGAAACACAAACCATTGTAGGAGACATGGGGCAGTCAGGACGGCTGCTCATCTTCGGCTCGATCCTGCGAAGATGAGGATAGTCAATGCGGAGCCCTAGCAGAAACACTTACAGAGACAAGAGACAGCACAACCGCCTGCATTATGTGCGCGCGTTCGCGTATAGGAAGAAGCTAAGTCTGAAAGAAAGAGCGGAGAAGGTCAGCAGGTTGAGTGTTAGTACCTGGACAAAGCAATTACTCGTTGCCTCTGGTGAGCGGATGTTGGTACACAAGCAACAGTAAACGATGCGACCATCATGTTGTAATTGCAGAGCGGCAATACATGTTGGAGAGCTATTGGTCAACATTCACTCTAGACACAAGCACCACGTCGGTGCTATGACCTTTTGCGACATCATGCGTGGAAGTCGCACCCACGAGAATACAAGAAAACAGACGACAAAACAGTAACAACGCGAAAACGACAGACAGGGAATCACGGCAGTCATGCCTTGACCGAGCTCTGGCTCTGTGTCTGCGCAAGTAGCAAAGGATACGAGCATGAGTGAGATTGAGAGGAGAAAAAGAGAGCACGCACGACAGGCAGGCCAAACCGCTCTGCGCGCTTCCTCCTTCGCTCCTCCTCCTCGGCGTCGACGGCGGTCTCGACTGGTGCTGACCGCTTCCGCGAGTTGGCCGGTGCAGTGGGTGTAGCGGCAGGTGCAGCCTTGGTGATGCCGAACCGCTTTGCGCGTGCGTCCAGTTTCTCTGGGTCCTGGAGTGTATGCTATTAGTTGTGCTCTGACCAACGACCGCAGAGGCAAAGAGGCAAAGATTAGAATGAGAGGGGACGTACGTCTATAACGGCGGTGGCCTTGATGCTGTTGTTGTTCTTCGCAGGTGGGGTAGCCTTTGCGGGCTTAGGCTTTGGGGGCTCGACGAGCGGAATGTTGAAGCGCTCGGCGCGGGCCTTGCGACGCGCGAGTTCTTCGTCTTCGGCGGCGGTAGTGGCGGCAGGCGGAGGTGCAGAGGGCGCGGCGGCCTGTATGCAATACCGTCAGTATACGAAAACAACAAGGACGCGGCCACTGACGTCTTTTGGTGGTTCGGCGGCGGTGGTGGTTGTTGTGGTTGCTGGGGCGGCGGGGGCAGTCGCGGGGTGGGGCGTGGTGTCGCTCATAGTAAAGCTGCTGGCGCTGTCAGGAGACGGGGCAGGGCGCGTGGCAGGGGCGGGTACGTACGTCTGTGGAGTGGCCAGCTAGGGCGCGCGCGTGTGAGCAGGCGTGCAGGCAAAGACAGGACGGGACTCACGGCGGGGGCTGGGGCAGAGGGCGCGGCATCGGTGGCCTTCTTGCTCGCGGGTACACCGTTGGCGGGCGGGGAGTCGTGGAGCTGGTGGTAGACTGCGAGGGCGTCGTTGGAGGCGAGGATCTTTGCGATGAGGTCTGACTTGTTGGCCTTCCCGGCGAGCGAGACCTGCGCACGTGCCAGAATGTCCTTCAACTCGACCACCTTTAGCGCTTTCCTATATCATTGTCAGTAAGACGTCATGGGCAGTAGAGGATGACACGGACAGCTTGGATTCAGACATGGTGGATGGACGAGACGAGTGGTGCGCGTGTGTAGACGCCGAGAGAGGATGCGCGGGTGGTTTCCTTTTCGGGAGTGACCTAATCGAGCCGGGGGGTGTTCTGGTGTGGTGAGTGGACGACGACTCTCCTCCAATCACCATGGAGAACGTCGATCAGCTGTTTCCCTCTTCCTCTTATCACAACTACAACCAGCGGGGGTCCTTTCACCCTTCTCCTCAAGGCCTCCTCCCCCAGGAAAATGCCCCCTCGGTCTTTCATCCGTTCTACTCGTCCCAGCAGCCCCAGGGGTCCGTCGGCAACCAGCAGCTCAACCAGCAGCCGCACTCCCACCAGCCGTCGAGACATGCCTCGCCGCATCCTCATCCCAGTCCGGGGCCGTCGCTGTTCATTCACCAGGAGCCACCCCAGCCGGGCCAGCAGCAACAGCAGGGCCAGCAGCAACAGGGGCAACAAGGGGGAGGACACGACCCGCGTGAGCCCGACCCCCCCGTCGACCAGATCCAGGACGAGGGCGCCGTAGACGAGGAACCTCTCTACGTCAACGCAAAGCAGTATTATCGCATCCTCAAGCGCAGAATCGCACGCGCGAGGCTCGAGGAGGTGCACCGGCTGTCTCGCCAGAGGAAGGTGCGTGCTGTATTTCAATTTTCGTGTATCTACTTTGTTATTAACGCCGCCTGCCAGCCATACCTGCACGAGAGCAGGCACAAACACGCCATGCGCCGCCCCCGCGGGCCCGGCGGCCGCTTCCTCACCGCAGAGGAGATCGCCGCTCAGAAGCTCAACGCCCCTCCTCCCGGCCCCGAGGGCGAAGATGGCGACGCTGACGCAGACGAGGACGCGGAGGGCGACAAGGAGATGGACCACGACGACATGGCCCTCGACACCCCCGTCGAGGAGCAGAAACCCGCGGTGTTTACCACGCCCACCCCGGCGCCGATGAGCGCGAACTCGAATGTGGTGGCCGGGGCGAGCTCGAGTTCGTCGCTGCACGCCGCGCTGCAGCCGCGCTTGCCGCAACAGCAGCTGCAGCCGATGCCTCAGGGGCAGCCGATGCAGTCGATGCAACAGCAACAGCAACAAATGCAGCCAAAACCTCAGCCTCAGCAGCAGCAGCAACAGCAGCAGCAACAACAGATGCACTCGCCGTTCGACTACTCGATGTCGCTCGCGATGGGCTACCACCACCCCGGCCCCGTCTCGCACCCCGCGACCCCGGCGCCCATGGACGTCGGTCCGTCTCCTCAACAGCAGCAGCAGCATCCGTCGCAACAGCAGCAACATCCGGGTCAACAACAACAGAATATTTCACAGCAACAGGGACAGGGACAGCAGCTATCGCCGCAACAACAACAGCAACAACACGTGCAACAACAGCAGCAGCTGCACCACGCCGCGCACAGTCACCACGCCGGACACGGACACGCGCACGACCACCCGCGCCATATCTCCGCTGCGCTGGGGAGTGCGCCTAGTCCTGTCAACGTGAACCCGCAAGGTATGGGCGTTGGTGTGGGAGGAGTGGGCGGGGTGGGACAGGGGGGAGTGGGTGTTGGAGGCGTGGGAGGACAGGGTGTAGGCGGGGTAGGGCAGGCGGGGATGAACGTGCGCTCGCCGTTCAGCGCGATGCAGATGCACCACGTCCCGCACCCGCATGCCCACGCGCGCCATCATCATACCTATCTCAATCGCACGGAGCAGTTGTACGCCGAGCAGGGTGCGTCTTTTTCGTTCTCGATACTTTGCTGAAGCGAATATGTAGCTGATTGCCGTTGCAGCGGGGAATATGATGCGGTATGGCGGGAACGCTGCGGATAACACCCGCCGATGATCACCTATACACGCGCAGGTGGTCGACCATGCACGGTGAAAGATGCGCAAGGAGAAAACGTCCTTGGTGCGAACAAATAGACATATGTATTGATTATCATATTACACCCCTATCCTTACCCCTTTGAACTCTCTTTTTTGTATATCCCCCTGATTCGAGGTTGGGTCAAGGTTGGGCAAGGTTCGGTGTTGTTGTTGTTTTGTTGTTGCTGTTGTTACTGTTGATGATGTTGTTTTTGAATATCTGGTGAAGTAATGTTGGTTTACGTGCTTTCTGTTCTACCGCGAAAATATAGAATTTTGGGTTGCACCCTCCTTTCGTTTGTTGCATGTCACTCGAACTGTCGATTATTTCAAGTCGTTTGAATACCTTTGCATTCATGTGGTCTACGGAACAATGCTCAATTTGCAATCGTATGGGTATAGAACACGAATCTGGTTGCGTGCTTCGATACCTTGTGGACCAACGACAGAAGCGAGCAGCACGCGGTCAAGTAATGTTGCATTGTCATTGAAGTGAAGCCCGGTTCGTGCTCCGTCCGTCCGTATTCTTACAAAATGAAGCATTCGTTGCGTGCGCTCATAAATACTCAATCTCCATTGCGTCGTCGTCGTCCTCTTGCTGTGGGGGCGGCGACGGCTGTATGTACGCGTCCTCTACAATGGCGTCGGGCTCGTCTACGATACCGTCTCTCCGCGCTCCGTCTTCGTACGCCCATGCATCCCGACGCGCACCCTCGTACGCGTCCCTCCGCCTGTCCTTGTCGTTATTTGAGTCGGAGTCAGAGTTGAGAACGAGCGGGCGGAAGAGCACGAGGGCCTTGCTGTCCGACGGCGGTGGGGGCCCGCGCGGGATGGGCGCGGTGCCTGCGCGCAGCCGCTCCATGAACGCGGCGTTCACGCGCAGAGCAGGCGCGTCCGCGTCCGCGTCGGCCTCGGTGTCGGACGTGTCGGAGTCGTCCAGGTCGGTGATCACGATGCCTGCAGTGCGTTTACGAGCAGCGTTAGCGTTAGCGTTGGTTGCAGGCGCAGAGCGGGACGTACGGTCTTTCTCGGGCTCGTACCACTGGTACGACCCTTTCATCGTCACGTCCGCGATGTCGGGGGAGGCGTCTGCGTCGCGGGAGGTGGGGGAGAGGCCTGAGGAAGGGTTAGCGGCGGGCGAGGTGGGCTCTTCGACTGAGCCCGGGAAGACGACGGGGGCGGGGTAGGGTATTGGTGGTTGGGTGTTCCAGCTGTTGGGATCGGTACTGGGGCCGGCGATGGGTTGGGCAGCCCAGCTCGGTGCGTATGCGGGCTGCGGTTGTGGGGGTATGGGTGCGCCGTTCATGTTGAGGCTGGCGTTGACAGGGGCCCCCGGCCAGGACGCGCGCGGGTCGAGCGAGAGCTGCGCGATCCCCGACTCGAGCACGTCGCATTTCCGCCGTTTGGGCGGGGGCGGTGCGGCGCGGTCGTGGGAGTGGTACTGGATGTGCTCGCGGGCGTGGCCATAGGTGTGGAGGGCGGGGCCGTCGAACTCGGAGGCAGAGGCGTCCGCATCGGATGCGCTCGCGGAGTCGGAGGAGTCGGTGCTGTACGTCTTGCGCTTGAGCGACGGCATGCGGAACCAGGGGTGCATGTGAACGCTGGTGTATGCGGGCATCGTCATCTTGTGCGCATTTTATGGGGGAGGCAGCACGAGAGAGTGGGAGTTTAAGAGGTGCTGGTCGTGGTTAGCGATGAAGAGGCAAAGGTGAACGTCGAGCAGCGTGTGTCGGCGGCTCGAAGTTTCCAGAACGGAGGCAAACCTTGTTTGGGCATGGCCGCCGGCCAGCATTTTCGGCAGCCTTCGAGCATTTTGCACATGCACTCGCACACAGAAAACGATACCAGCATGCTCATCAGAGGTGTTTGGTCCTATCAGCATAGAGGCATGGTGGTACATGAGTTTGCTAAAAGAAAACAAGGGCAATCCAGTAACAACGCCCGAGGCCCGGACATGCATGCAGTATAGCCCATCGACAACGAGAGCGGTAACAGGAGTTTTGAAATAAATGATCCTCGCCAACAACACCACAACGCCTCCAGAAGTGAGACCGTCTAACCGCGCTTCTTCGAGACACCGACAGTCTTTCCGCGACGACCTGCAAAGTATTGTTAACGTCTGCAAACAGTAGTGTACGCGGCGTGCTACATACCTGTCGTCTTGGTGTGTTGACCCCTCACACGGAGGCCCCAGAAGTGCCGCAGACCACGGTGGGCACGGATCTTCTTCAGTCTCTCCAGATCGTCACGGAGCTTGGAGTCGACGGCGTTCGACAAGATCTGGCTGTTCTTGCCATCGACGATGTCGCGTTGCCTGTTCAAGAACCACACGGGGATCTTGAACTGGGTCGGGTTTTGGATGATAGTCACGANGTTCAAGAACCACACGGGGATCTTGAACTGGGTCGGGTTTTGGATGATAGTCACGACACGCTCGAGTTCATCAGAGTTGAGCTCGCCGGCGCTGCATAAGTAGAAGTGTGTAAGATAAGTTATAACTCTTCGTGCTGAGTGCACACGCCGCCACGCACCGCTTGTTAAGGTCCACATCGGCCTTCTTGCACACCAGGTTGGCATACCGCCGACCCACACCCTTGATCTCCGTCAGCGCGTACATAATCTTGCGCTTGCCGTCGACATTGGTGTTCAAAAGACGCAGAATGTGCTGAGGGATACGGTTATGGCGAACTCGCAGGGCAGGAGATAGGAGCGACGTACCTGGAACTGCTGGTGAGCCTCTGGGACGTGGAGAGACATGGTGGACTGAGCTTGAGGGCGGAAAGGGTTCCGAGAATATCGCAGACGACGACGGCGGGCAGGGAGAAAAGGTCTTTCGTGTATGCCCAGCCTATGTTAAGGTTCAAACTCCGATCATCTCACCACGGCAACTCCCGCAGGACGATGGCGCGCAGAGCGGCGCAGGTTCGACTCCTTCAGGACACTTCTTTTTCGTGGGCTATGGTGGACAAAATACCTTTTTTCCCACGCCCCAGTGACTTGCACGTTTATGCCACCTCAGGCAGCGAGATCATCCAGCGCTTAAGGTCTGAAAGACCCCTTATATGTGACGTTGATTTGGCCTCTGTCCCAGATCATCCCACCGATGATCCTCCCTTCATCCCATATCGGGGCGGCCCCGCCCTCTTTAGATTATCGTCTTTCCCTCCCTAGCCCCTCCCGCCAATCATCCTTGTCTACCTCCTTCACGTCCTCTGGCCTCTCCATCGACGCTCGTGGCCCATCGTTTTTGCCTACATCATTTCAAAGCTGTATCTATGTATGTTGTCACCTCTTACTCGCTCGTTGGCCTCTTCAGATCGCTTCAAACGGCATTCTCATGGCATACCCATCCGATCGTGGTACGTCGCGCCTTGTATATATCATGACCTGACATAACACATCCCCAGATACACAGTAGATAGTCTGCGTAGGCATGCGATTGGGGGTCTACCTGTGCGGAAACTGACCCTCCGATCATACGCAGGATCATCCTCAGTGCGGTTTTCAGCTAGCTGCACGGTGCGTCCCCATTTTACCGTTACAGATCAAACTGTTTCAATGTTCCAGAGATCTTAGTATGCTCACAATCTGTACTGCTTACCAGTAATCGGCCCCTGGAGATCATCTTTGGCGCCTCGTATCACATCCCTGGTTCCCGGTGCCCCATATCTCCCGCCGGCTGTGAAGGGTGATGCACCTACCTATCAACGTCATCTGTGCACCGAATGGGATCAGGATTTTTTGGTACGCAAAACGCTCGTATCTACTGATCTGGCGACTGACATCTCCAGATCATCCACAGGGGTCACTCGCATCCTCTGCTCGCTGTACGGCACACTCCACCTTGTATCTATGTGCATCACTCTTATTACCATCGTCGGTACCTCTATTTATTTTTGCGTACACAGATGTGGCCCCTGTAGATTGCGTGTCGTGCTCTTGTACTTCATCTGTCGTGCCTGTAACACGTGCCCGTGGACCTCCTGATGCCCTCTTGTCCTCTTGTCCTCCGGTCTTGTCGTTCGTGGTGGAGATCCTTCAGGTGTGCGTTTTTAGCTTTAATTGTACAATGCAAGTTAGTAGCGCTTCACTATATAATAAATCATTTTGTCTCCCTCACATCCGAATATGCTCTAAAACAAGCGGGAAGGGGTCATACACGGCCCAGTACCTCCTGTCTGGTAATATCAGTAATTCACTGCTATTTCCTAGACATCCCCCACCCTCTACATCGCGCCAATCGGGCGCTTCTTTTGGTCGTACAATGATAGTGCTTCACAATTTCGTCTCTCTCGCATTTAAATGTGCTTCAAAATACGCGGGAAGGGGTCGCACACGTCCAAGTACCTCCTATCTGGTGATATCAGTGACTCTCTGCTATTTCCTAAACATCCCCCACCCTCTACATCACATACACCACTGCACCGCTCTGGCGCTTTCTGAACCTATTGCCTCAAAATGGAAGTCAAAGGGCGCTACCGTGTTATCAATGTAGACATTAGTATAGCATAGGAAGCATACATAAATCCCACTCTGAGCGAAGGATGTCATATATTTGTGATACATCAGTAATTTAGAATTAACACTGCATGAGAACTACCGAAGCGCTGCGTCTGAGTATCAGATAGTGTTGCCGCGACTCGACTATGGTTGGTTTCGGCTGACTCGTGCCGGCTCTGATGTATTATCGACTCTGGAGTCGAACCGGACCGTCTGTAACGGCTTGACTGAGGCGGTTTCGGTTAACTAACCGCTAAGCCGTTAATGAGGCCAAATTAGGAAAGAGGGTCTGGCATATATGGTTTGCAGTAGATATGAGCACATCAAAATATTATATAATTACCTTGCAAGAATCTAATTATATGCTACAAGCTTTCCACAAAATTTGGGCAGGAAAGGTGGTGACTGAAATGAGAACAGTGACAATGTTGGTCAGGAAGCGTTAACGGGCGCTACTGGATGCACGGGAGCGGCTCGCATTGGGCGCTTATATACTCGCACTGAGTGGTGAGATAACATACAGGCAGCTGCGAATGCTATCCAATCCATATTATTGCACAAGATTGCTTATGTGTAGTCATATCACCTATTGTATGTAAACAGTGTACATATATTGCAATTTGCTGCCCTTAAAATCAATGGGCGACTGAGTTACAGGCCCAAGGAGTGCTCAGGAACGGTTGGAGCCGGCTCAACCGGCTCCAGAGTCGAACCGTTACAAAGTCGAACCGCATCAGCCGCAAGCCTAACGGCTCGACTCGACTCGACTGCTGGCGGTTCGGTTGGAACGGCTAGTGACTCCAGAGCCGAGTCGCGGCAACACTAGTATCAGAAACTAGATGACTGACACGGTTGAGACTTCAGTACGCCTTATCGATGCTTTAGTATACCTCGCCGATGCACAAGAAGACAATCACAGAGGATGGATGACAACGATCTGTCATTGGAGATGCATCGAAATGATGCCTAAGGACTATAGTACAATACATGTCAAGAAAACTGTATGTAAGATTTGAATAAGTCATAGAATACGCGTGTAAGAAACGGTACAAGAACGCCGAGAAGCAAACGAACAAGGAAGTTGTCCAAGCGACATCGAAATTTTGTATACATCAGGAGCACTTCAACCACAGCACAAGATGACCACGCCGGCATTCAAAAGCTTCAAGAATTCAAGAAAACGAACAAACATATCATCAAGTACCAGATGGGCCGCCCCAATTTCCTGAAGCATCGGCAGGATGATTGTTCCCCTGAACCGCCTGACTGGCAAACATCTCCGCAATCATCTTGAGTGTTCCCGCTGGGTCAGCAGACATCTGCTGCTGCAGAGTGAGTAGTGCGTTTTGGGGAGGAGGGAGATTGTCGTGTGCTATGGGACCGGCATCCGTCAGAGCCGTGGGAGGTGGATGAGCGGGCAATGACATTGCTGGTGCACCGAATGGAGGACTCGGCCCTGAGGCAGTGACTGAAGATGTACCTGAGTGTTGAACAGGTGCCTGACACAATGCGGGTATAATGAAAGGGCGCAGTTCGGCCTGAGTGGGAGGACCTGGACGAATTGGAGGCGAAGTGCGATTGCGAGCTGGCTGAGTCTCCTGCGCAGTGGATGGCCCGCTGGTCTTGCCCACTTTTTTGTGTGCCGGTCGAGGCTTGGGTTGAGGCTTCTGTGCAGGAACTGGGGGCCCATTTAGCACCTCCACGTCGGAGGACTTGTCATCCAAGATTATCATTGGGGGGGGGCTTTGCCCTTCCCCTTATTGCGAGTTGTGCGTGAAGGAACTACAACCGAGACCTCATGCCTCGGGAGCTTCCAACTGGACCCTGACGCGGATGTCTGATGGTGGGTAAGTGTGGCATCGCCAACGGACTTGGTCGTTCTCTTCTCTGTATCGGATGACGGGACGAACTCTACTCTCTTGCCAACACGACAACGACGCTTGCTCTGGGGAGTTGGAGATTCGACGGCATCATCACTGTCATCATCTGAGATGACGGTTGTCAGCTTTCGTTTGGGCCGGTGCACCGGCAGAGGTGTGTTGATATCGCCAGCATCAGATGGGGTATTGGGAGCACAAAGGAGCCGCAGAGGGCCATTTTTGTCGTAGTCCCAAGCTGAATGGTCCTTTGCCAGTGCAAAAGCACGAGGCGCGCGACGCGACCTCGAATCATGAGGAGGGGGAGCTCCCTCAATAACAAGGATGAGGTCTTTTCCTGCAGAAAATGTCAGCATGACCACGATAGTAGATATAATAGGATCACGTACTACCAGGGACCGCGTCCCGCACCTTATCGTACTTTTCGAAATACAATGACTTGTCTTCGATCGCGTGTGCAATCAAGCGACGTTCGACCTGCTTCAAGCCTGCTAACCCTTTATTTCCCACGTCATTTGGCATCCGAGTATTGTTTGGCCATCCACGGATGATCATGCCATCATCGGCAAGCTTCTGGCCAAGAAGCTTACAAGGGAAATTCTTGACGTTATTCGTCATTTGAAGTCCAAAGCTGCCTGTATTATGGTTTATTGTAAGTCCCAGCGATGTTATCAGGACAGCCTACTCACTATACATGTCTTGGAATCTTTCTCGGATGAAATCTAAGAGCTCCTTGTCAGACATCGTGCTGAGCTCTTTTGCGACAACTTCTACGGAAGTATCTGCTATCTGGCCTGACTGATCTGCGAAATTCAGCTCTATGACTCCTTGTGATTGTAGCCATCTATTCGAAATCAGTGTCTGGTATCGCAAGTATGTAGGAGGGATCGACTTACGTTGCGTGCGCCTTAGCATGTGACAGGACCTCATTAATATCTGGAGCACGAGTAACCCTACCAAAGAACTGTAATTTTCACGTTAGCACTGACTGGACAGACTGTTGTTTGAAGGTACTTACACCCTCCAATCCCTTGGACTCGAAGATATACCCGAGCCGATCATCTTGATACGCACGGTTGCCTGTAGCAACCAATGCTGCCTCAAATCCATAGCGCGCCGATGCCGCCTTGACCTGGATAACTAGGTCAGCCTGCAGTCCGGATGCTGAATAAGAAACATACTATGATAACTATCTGATCAAACGCTCTACGGAATGCCCGCAGCCGAGCATTCGCAGTCGGAGCGTCCTCCGCAAGTAAATGGATTTCGTGGTACATCTCGAGCATCCCCCGATAGCACCCATCATTTTCTGCCTTAAATAACGCATAGCATCTTGATCGGTCGTCAGCGGATATTGTAGCAGGATCGATGGAGTCTGCACACAATCAATTAGTATCGGAGTAGGAATACGCACAGTAGAACATACCATCGGAAACATCAGGATAGATCCTGTGGTATTCTTTGCAAACGTGATCAGGAAACCACGACCGACAGTATAGGTTCCAGTGATTGACGTTGTTGTGCCGGCCGCCGCCCAACTGGGAGTTCCAGACTTCTGACACTTGTTCAACAGAGTATTCGGTCCTTTTCGCTACGTCCATGAGAAGTTCATCGAGCACATCAAGTTCAGCATGCAGAGCCCGTCTACCTGCTTCAGTTAACCTGCGCTTCTGACTATCGATCAATTCAGAGTTCTCGGCCTGGTCGGCGTCGGGTTCAGCATCAAGTTCGTCAAGTTCCTCAGCGGGTTCAACATCCTCGGCAGATGCGACACCCTCTTCAGATTCGATGTTCTTGGCAGGTTCAAACTCGTCCGCGATAGATGCCTGATGAATGCCATCATCATCGTCAAAGCGCTGTTCAGCACTATGTGGCCCTACCGGCGTTTGGGCAGACTCTGATGGTGGCTCACCGAGATCTTGGGCCAGAAGTATATCATCATTGATGATAGCTGCTTCCTGCGGAGAGGACGGTACTGACAACGTCTCGGTAGTGGTCGTCTCTCCTGACATTGCCAGCGGTAGAGAATGATTTATGATGGGAATGGAACCTCCTGGGTTGCTTTGGATGTCGCTTGCCACAGTAGGAACGATGTTGCGATCAGAACCCAGATCTCCATGGTCTTGGTGAAAACGTGAGGGATGAAGGTGAGATGGTGCCAGATCACGATCAAGCGGCATGCGGTCAAATGGTATTGGATGCGATAACGATGACGCTCGCAATGACGACTGAGATGCACTTTCAGAAGGGACAACAGAACTGCTGTCGAGATGATGGTGAAAATGGGGAGGAAACTGATATGGTGAAGCACTGTAGTTGATCGTGGAGAAGCTGGGTAGTTGTATGGTGCTGCTACTCTGTTGTGGTGCAGAGTCCTCTGCTCGAGAAAACCCTCGAGCATACTCCATACCCTCAGCGCCGTGTCCTTGCTCCACTCTCGATAGATAGCTTGACGATGGCTCGACAGAAAACTGTGAAGTGTGTCGCCATGGAGGGAACATATCAGGCATGGAGTGCGGAAGCGGTGCCGGCCTGTCAAAGCGAGGATCCGTAAATTGCACCCGAGAGTTGTGCCTTGGAAGGTTTTGCATGACTGATGGGCGAGCAGAAGGAACAAATGGCGGGCTACCACCAAGGCGCATAGCATTTTGGTGATGATCCGGCGGGATGTTTGGATTGTCAGAGATGATCTGAGGACGAGGAATTGGAAGGACTGCCTCCGAAGAAGCTCCTTCAGGAGGAATTGGTTCGCCTTGAGCCATCTGGGAACCATAGAGATCACTTGAAGCTGGCTCGTAACGAGCCCGAGGGTCGGTGGAGTCCGCCCAGCCATTTTCGGAGTTGCTAATCTTCATTGCAATATTTATGAGCTGATAAACCGTCATGTGTCAGTTACAATATAAGTATTGAGTTAACTTGCTTCAACACGGCGTACCAAGATGTTTTTTTTTGCGAGTTTGCTTTGATGCGATGCCGACAAACGGTACAAGATCTATCGAGAAAAGATTAGCTTGAGAGGTATCGAACAAGTATGAGAGCATACAAGGAAGAATGGTCAAAGATGAGTCAGATCGGTACAACCAGGAAGATACAGAGAGCAAGAGGAGAAAGGAGAATGAGGGAGAAGGGAGAAAGATGAGGGAGCCCTCTCGAGGGCATTCTCGATGTTGAAAACCGCGCGGACAACATCTTCGAAATATGATGAGCAACAAAACTCACCAATTAAGTAGTACAATGCACATATAGAGCTCATTTGAGCATCTTAGAGGCATCCCAAGGATCATCTGCAACGCTGTGTCAGCCAATCAGGAGCTGAATAAACCTAGTGAACCACATCTTTGACATTGTCAGAGCGTGAAAATATGCAACAAGCATCGGTATAGCTCGGGAACGTACCTTCATGGTCTCCCCAACATTTCAGGAGGTGATCGATGACAATAAATGAGCTAGAGATGATGCTCTCAAAAGCGGATCGCTCCGCAAGACAGGATTACAAGACCGATAAGAACTCACCATGTAAATTATGAGTCTCTCTCCATACCACTTCATGGGACGTCGAGCAAAATACCTCACGAACGAAGAGCGCATGAATGCAGCCCGTGAACATGTGCGCAAGTACACAGCTTCACCACGGTAGGTTCTTGCTGTGACTGTTTGATGCACCAATTGACCTGTTAAACATCACAGAGGAAAAGAGCGAAGACAAGAATACAAAGCACAGACATACCGTGCAAGTAATCGCCGCCATGATCCACCTGGTATCTCGCCGAGCTCTCCTATCACAGAGAAGTTGGAGGCGCAAGTGACACACTGCATGCATCAGTTGGCCAACCTCACTATAGCATCTGATGTCGTCCTTGCGGCATTCAGTCCAGATCTAGGGAAGCCATTCACCGACATCGAGGACCATTTGCAGAGTGAAGCGCAAGGCATACATATAGATGTCCAGCAACTCAAGAGAATCAGATCAGAAGGCGAACATCGTTATAAGCGAAGTGCAGAGGGTACGCTTGCGCAAACGTTGTTGATAGACCTTTGCCAAGAGGAGTTTCAGGTAGCCAGTGCAGAGTTTGAAGCAGCTCTGACATGCCAAGAGGAGAATAGACAGAAGTTAGATGAATCTGTCGATGTGCAGGATAAGCGTCTTGAGTGGTTGGCAAAAAAAGCGTATATTCTATTTGATGAATTGCTTGCACGCCAGACATCTGACATATACTTCGGAACGTATCGCAAACAATGTCTCGCCTGGCAGAAGATAGCATACAGAGCTACCATAGATTAGATAATTAGCTACATGGTGATAAACCGAGTACTTGTTCAAGAACATATTGTCGGAAATGTGGGATGGTTGCCTCTGTGATGCCAGATACCTCAAACCCTCTAAAGATGGCTGTCATCGTAGCCAGTACCCAAACACCACAGTCGTAGCTGTTTGTCTGACAAGGAGAGTTCTAATGCTCTGATCAATGATCTGTCCGAGCATAATTGAATATTTGCCTGACTTACTATGAGGCGGTATGTAGACCAGCCTTCCGTTGAGATATGGACACGGTTCTCCTTCTGTAAGATATTAAGCATCTTTGCAACCATCTATTTCACATCATTCAGTAGCACGAATTAAGGAGCAGCATTCGAATGACATACCTCAACGTCAATCCTCCATGTATCCCGACTTGCAAAACTATCAAAATGATAGACCGTACATGCTGATAAAACAACGACGGCAAGCGTCCAATGTCCCGGATGATGTATGGGGAACATCCAAAGATCATATTCCCAATAGCACGAACCTTTTGATGATCGCTTGAGCATCTCGATGTTCTCTGCATGCAAGTTCGCAATCACATGCGTAGAGAACAGGGCACACTGTGCATGGTGCTGGTCACGCAGAAGGATTGCGCCATCATTGAGACAAATGTCATTGAGCTGAGCGTGTGGGTCTGCAAATCTTGCAATGTCGTCGGGACTGAAGTTCACTAGAGGGCTGGAACCTTGTGCAGGTCGTCTTCGGCTTTGACGGCGATCCAATGCGGGGACAGGCATCCAGTGGGTGTTCGATAATTCTGGCCAATCATCTGAGTGAAATGTGATCTACATGATATTGGAATCAGATACGACAGAACTGCATCACAAAAATTTAGATACCTACTGCTGTCTCGTTGAAGTAGATAGAGGGTGATGGCAAAGGTTGAGCATCTTGTGTTGCGTCGGTATTGCTGCCGTCGTCATCAGAGCCATCAGAATCATCAGCTAGATAATCTTCAAGAAGGACATCGTCCACCAGGATTGCGCTATCCGTTTGGACAGCAGCGAGAGCATCTTCGGCAGCTTCTGCGTCATCCAAATCATCCAGGTTCGTAGATAGTGATAGAGTTGATGTGAGCCACACCAATGGTATCACTATCTCTTCGCCACAGATGGCACGCGCCGTTTGTTCAGCTGATTGGATATGAGAGGCATATCTGATGTCCGATACAAGTGAAGTGCGCCAGAAGGACTGAAACTGCATATGCTGTCACTTACAGTATAGCAGCTGTGGTAGATATCTAGCATCTGGACGGGTTTGATTAGTGTCAATCAAAGTGCACAACATAGACAACATTACTGTGGGTCTGCCGCAAAGCAATCTCGATGGCGGTGAGTTCCTCACCAAACCAATGACACATGTTGTCAGTTTCTCTACCACACCGCGCTGTTTCCTCCAGGCAACGAGACCGCTTGTGAAACGACAAGATTCCCTTTCGTACCTTCGGGTCTTCTAGCCATCTTGGTGGATCTGCACAGGGAGCAGGAGCGATCCAGACATCTTCCATGAATTGTGGATGATCTCTGAGAGCTACGAGGTCGATGGGCAGTGGCCCAGGAATCGGAATCGACGAGCCTTTGGGGCGTAATAGACGCAGCTTTGCACAATACGCATTGAACTTCTTGATTGCGGATACCAGAGCAGGCTTGCGTTTGGCAATCTTCTGGCAGGTTTCTTGATGAAGTTTGGTCCCTGTTCAAAGATGACGATGATCAAACTTTACATCCAGAGTCTGAAGGAACGCACCTAGAGCGACGTTTCGACCGCCCGCCGCTTGATCCAGTTGATCCCATTCAAGAAAATTTGCGATTGCTCGCTTGCGTACGTTCATCTTCAGATCGCGCGCTGCAAGTAACACCCGAACGAACTCCACTGGAAGTCCCTCGAGATCAGGAAACAGTGTATCGACATTGAGAGTCGAATACAGGCTCTCCACGCGGTCTACCATCTGTGTATGTGCATTGTGCAGCTGTGTAATGGCTGCAAGTGCGTAGGCAGGTGCATCTGCATCTTGAAGATGGGAATGCGTTGTCTTGATGATTCCTTCAAGCTTGTCGACCTCGGCTTGTAGTGTCAATATAGCATCCAGCTCTTTTTTCATACGCGCAGGGGCATCTAGATTGCTTGAAGGGTAAGAGACATGGTAAATAAAGATCTGCAGCACGTACGGTTTCTAATCGATAACTGATCCTCCTTTTGCATCTCCCACTGATGCATCAACTCTTCGCTTTCGATGCTGCAATCAGCTAGCTCATCCGTTGCAGTTGTATACTGTTTTGCGGCATTGCGAAGATGATGTTGAAGTGTTGGTCCTAAGCTTTGACGAGCGTTCTGACCGATTGTTGCAGCCAGTCGATCGATGATCCACAGACGACGTGAGCGCTGCATAGTAGTTGTTAGTATGCAATTGTTCATGTAGTCAAAAATGCAGACTTACTGCAGATGTCCGGGTGATGGCGATGATAATTCGCATCTTGTTCCAAAGTCTTTCTGATCCTTCGCCCTCAGACATACCTACACCTTTCAGAAACCGTGGACTATACGCTAGCTGACAGGCCCATTCATGACCGTAAGCGTGCATCGCTGACGTTGCCCACGTAATGCGGCTGAAGATCGTCGTGGAAAGAATGGCATACTACATACATAGAGTCTGTTAATCTCAGGACTCGTCAATGATGAAGAATGGAAACACATACCATATTCAGAGTGCGATCTAACACACAACCGATGTCATAATATGCGGTCACTGTGGCAGAATTGGGCAGCAAACTGAACAGATACTCGATCAAAGCGATCGCATATTTCTGCTGTTCTCCTGGAGTGTCGATATTGGCTAGGGCGATAGGTACGTCATGGCGGCAGTTTAAGGACATCAGACCTGTGTCGTCAAACCGTTGGTCCGCTGTTTTCACCTTCTTGCCATTGGTGGCTGTGTGACTATCTTGACAGCCATCGACCGCGGAGTCCGGAATCTTTGGTTTGTACCCTTTCCTTACAGGCTTCTTGCGAATGCTCTCGATACGAGCACCGATGGCATCGACAAAATCCTTCGGTACAATCAGCGATGGCGCATAGAATTGTGGGCTATCACCGGCACTTTTAAGGTGCCTGTGACTGAAGCATGCATCCAGTGCAATATGGATGTCTCCGCCACTGCGCAAGATGAGATAGCGTCAGATTAGGCATCAATAAGATCATCCGGAGCTCACTCAGAAACTGGGATACCAAAGATCTTCCCACCAAAGCAGGCAGGGCACAGAGATTGTAAAGCCGATGCACATCGGCTTCGAGACTGGCGAGCCGTGACTTTGCCGTCATCAGCTTGTGGTGGATTATCGGGTATGACTGGCTGCGCTGCGATTCCCGGATTTGATGCCTGACGATATGCATCGGCGAGCTTCCTAGCCTTGTCGAGAGCCGTTTCAACGGCTCGTTCGACTCGCACTCGCAGTACATCATACCACTGAAATGCATATCCTAATCCCCGACGAAACGGATCCATCACCGGGTTGCCCTAAAGATGTTCTTAGCTAGATGTATAACGTTGTATCATGTGCATCTCATTACTCACAGATGAGTCCAGTATATCCCACCCACGCCGGCTATAGAACGCGTGAAGCGCAGAAGCAACTGCAGTGATCGCATCTGCAGACCGTTGGAACAAGGCATGATAGAACTCAAGAAGCTCGATGGACACAGCCATGCGAGGTTCAACGGGAGAGGTTGGAAACATACCACTTGAGACTAACGCGATTGGAAGTGGCGCACAAGCGCATGTGGTCACAACGTGAGTTTCGAAATCTGAAGACAATGTTGATCATCATCATCTGCATTGTGCATATATACAGGACGACTTACGGTCCCAAAACAGCATCAAAACTGTATGTTCCGCAGTATTACATCCTGCACTGCATGTTGTCTTCGAAGGGGAGAATGTCACACCAGTAGGGCGTTTAGTAGATGCTACCATATAGTCGAGGTAAGGTTCTTCAAGATTGTTGAGCAAAGCCTGCCATTGTTCGTACAACTTGACGCTCCTTGAGTCGGGGACGATCTGACGCCGCTTTGACGCGTTCTCCGACGCCCCATCATCGCAAAATACCTCTGAGCCTTCTGCTGCCCTCTCCAGATGCCCTTGGTCATCCGCAGTGCCCTCAGCCAAAGACTGCACATCCACGGCGTTCTCATTAGCTTGGCACATCTCCTTCGGCCGTTCACAGCCTCCAGATCCCGAAGAGATGTTGTTAGATTTGCTTGATGTCCTGCGAAGAGACTGAAGACGAGCCTGTAGCTCATTCAAGCGAGCGCCGCGACCAATGGGATGGACAATTTCGCGACCTGATTGCGTTGCATGCCGATTGCGCTTTGTTGGACTTGTAAAATGTCGACCGAGAGGAGTGCTCACCACCTGCCGATCTCGCGCTGAAGGAGCCATTGCAGTGGTCAACCTAAAATCGAGGTTTCTTGAATGAACCACACATAGAATTGATGAACCACAATAACTACAAAACTATAGACACGTGATGCTCGAACGAAGAGCATCATCGTGTACTTGAGCGGGATAATATAACGATAATCTTACGGTCAGCCTAACGCAATGCAAACACACCAATGGGTTCCTCCATCGCTATCGATGCGAAGTCCTGGATCCATCCTGTGGAGACGCAGTCATCAGAGGTGAGTGCAATTGAGGAGAATAGTGCGAATTACTCACCTAAGAGATCGAAGGATGATCCGAAACGTGCAGATTGGATGGCTGGACAGGTATTCGAGTGTAAGAACAAAATGATACAAGTATTTTGTACAAGGTGGCATTATTGCAACATGCAGCGTAGCTCACAAATTGCCAGAGATGTCTCGGAGGATGCGGTGCAGATGATCCGCTGAAGCTGGAACGCGGGTGCTGAAGTATAATACCTAGGCGGCAGAGCGACGCTGGGCAGGGAAGCTGCACAGAAACACATAGAAGGCATCCAGCCAGTGAAGGATGTGTTATGGGGCCCACTGAGGGAGGGAGGGGGGTATCCGGGATGATCTACAGGCTCAGTTAGTTTTGGGGAAATGGTATGCTAACGATACGAAGAAGACAGGATATGAACAGATTGTTGACTGAGTATAACGTACCGTGCAGCTAGCAGAGGAGTTGTTGCAGGAACCCTGCAGATGTCGCAGATGATCTGAAAGGTGCAAGGGTAGCTTGCTGTGGATGTCTCAACTGACGATTAGAGAGCTGAGTGCTGGGCAATGTGACCCCTGGGAGGGCAACTGCGCACACCGTTGACTATGCTGGGACAGTGTGTTATGCTAGCAATAATTATTACAACGCGCGACATACCTCACGATCAATGCAAGAAGCCGCTTGAATACACCCAAGGCGATCCGGAGAAGTTTAGAGGGCAGGCAACCACAACGAGAATAGATAATATACAAGGCTGGAGCCTTGACAAGGCACCGTATGCAAACGATGAGCCGCGACCGTGGAGGAAAGGCCAGCGGACACGAGGGAGAGGGCAAGGATGATCAGTGGGAAGGGCAAAGGAGGGAAGAGCGATTATCTAAAGAGGGCAGTACCGCCCCGATATGGGATAAAGGGAGGATCATCGGTGGGATGATCTGGGACAGAGGCCAAATCAACGTCACATATAAGGGGTCTTTCAGACCTTAGGCGCTGGATGATCTCGCTGCCTGAGGTGGTTTATGCACAGTCCCGCACTGCCTACCATGTGCGTTCACAGCCGCCCACAGGCCCGCACAGTCCCGCACTATCATTCACTGCTAATCCTAAGTCTACATAACTGTGCACGATCCTCCATTACCACCCATTATGCCACGTCGTGCAGAGCTGTCTGTGCCCCCACCATCCCCCATATCCTATCACTGGCAAACATAATCATGCATCAGCACGCACCACAAAACACAAACTGCATATTCACCATTAGCACCTTCTCTCAACACGATAAGCGCCCACACTTTCGCCTTGCGCACAAGCATGCACTGACATTCACATTTACGCACAAGCCTGCACAACCATCTCAGTGTATGTTCAGTTACTTAGGTAAGTATTCACTCTCTTTCTCTTACCTCCATCTCTTCACTGAACACACTTATGGACCTCATACAGCTTCAGGCTCAGCAACTCGACAATTTCCGCAGTGCATGGCACATTTTACAGGAACATATCTGTGTAACTGTGCGAATACAAGTCGGTGATGCACAGAGAATAGCTCTTATCAGGGCACAGGCCTTGTCTTTATTGAAGTCTGCAGAACAGGTAAGTCTCATACTATATTTAATATTGATTTATTGATTAGATATCTTCTTTCAGCATGTGAATATCCCCCTGCCGAGTATGTGACCCTTCAGCAAGGTATTGGCCTTATGATAGATGACCTGGATGCTGCCTCCCATCGTTCTGCCGATCCAGACCCCTCCTCCTCCAGTTGTTCATGCTGTGCACACTGGACGTCGCAGTCGATCTCGCTTTGAAATTGATGCTCAATTCCTCGAGTATGCCCTTGACCTTCATGGCCCTAGTGGCATCGCACCCTCTCTCGGCATCTCGTCTCACTCAGTCAGACGTCGTGCACTTGACTATGGCCTCGCACAGCCTGCTCCCCCTGTTTTCCAAACTCTTAATACTCCAGATGGTCCTATTCATGTCCACAACACATCTACTCCACCTGTCGCTGATATCTCTGACAATGACCTCAACTCTGTTATCGCTGCAATCCTCATCATATTCCCAACCTTCGGCCGCAGCATGCTCAATGGACATCTGAAGTCTCAGGGCCTGAACGTTCTACGTGAACGTATTGAAGCTTCATATAGTTGTGTTCATGGAGCTCCCGCTTTGTTCGGCAATCGCCAAATTGTGCGCAAGGAATACCACGTCCCAGGTCTTTTGTCACTAGCTCATATGGACGGTCAACATGGTAAGCTGTATTCTACTCTTCTTGTAGTATAGTTGTTTATGTTGTTTATCACTCCGTTATTTTGCAGGTCTTAATCGATATAAGCTGGTCATACATTGCATCATAGATGGTTACTCCTGGCTTATTCTCGGCATCGGGGTACACAGTAACAACCGAGCTACTATGGTTCTCAAGCTCTTTCTTGATGCCTGTGCACGGCATGGTTTTCCTAGTCGCATGCAAGCTGATCATGGTACGGAGAATATTGAGGTTGCGCGGGAACATATGGGTCTCAATCGGGAATCGTTTATCTGGGGCAGGTACGTTCTATGCTGTGTCATCTGCTGCTTGCATGTTAACCTTCATCACTTGACAGATCTGTCCACAACACTTGCATTGAATGTCTCTGATATGACGTCACCAATGGATTTGGTCGCAAATGGAAGATCTTCTTCATGGATTTGGAGGCTGTGCATGGCCTGGATCCCAACAACCAGTCGTGTATCTGGTTGCTACATATTCTTTTTCATGCTTCCATTCAGCAAGATGCTCAAGAGTGGACTGCAAGTTGGAATTCTCATAAACTCCAAGTCAAACGCCGCCGGCAGCACAGCCCCCATGATATGTTTTTCTTTGGCATGCTGGAAGAAGGTGTTCGTGGTCTGAGACCTCGAAACGTTCCTCCTGCATATGTGGATGTTTCACCTGAAGACCTTCCATTATATGGCATCGATTGAGAAGTCATGCAGGATCCTATTCTTATGGTGCAGCATCGTCTTAATAACCCCCAAGAGACTAATGCTAATCCATTTAGCTCAGCCACCACTTCTACACATCTGTCTGAGGTGGTCTGCAATCCTCCCAACTGCCCGTTCACAGAGGAAGGCCTTCAACATTTTTCGCAGCAGTTGGATCACAACGTAGATAGATCGTCTCGTGATATGAACATTTGTCATCTAGTCTGGTAGCAGGCCTTGACACTATGTGAGCACATTTATGATCAATATAACATGTAATTCTACGACTGCCCAACAATTCCAACACAATTATACCAATTTCTGGACTGAATGTCAGTATTAAGCATCGTTCAAACATAAATTAATCACACCTAAAATAGGCTAGCCATCGCTCCAACACTTTTAACTCTCCTTCTGAAAGACCCTGCAACTCTGCAATACAGTCTTCTTCCTTCTTGCTTCCTATAGCCCATGTCCAACTCGCATTCCTTCCCATATAGACATTATATGGACTGGTCCATTGCCACCAATACCAGTCATTGGTGACATCAAAAACCTCCCCTTCAGAATTGTTAGATGACATACTCGACACTACATGGATGATTTGCCCACCTTTGAGCGCAATATACATTAAAGAGAATACCTCCCTCCCTTGCTGATTTGGACGAGCCTCCACTTCTCCTGGGGGCTGTATGCCAGTATATGCTGCGAGTTTTTGTGTCAAAAATACATGATTTTCTTGCTTAAGCCCTGAGCGAGGTGGCTGAAAAAAAGACTGGAGCCATGAATACCTAGTAACAGAGTGAGTGACAGAGTACAACAGTGAGCAGAGAGTATAGAGCTTGCTGCTCTTCTCCAAGTTCTGGGTTTACTCACAAAGTTGCCATAGCGCTTGATTTTGTATTATGTAATCATAGTCTCTATGGTCAAAAAGCTGTCATTCTCATGTTCTCTCTGCGTGAAACCAAGCGGAAGGGTGTCAAATGGAAGCCCCAACACATATGTACAGTTCAGTGTGATCAATTCCATATTCTTGGCCATCCCCCGCCCTACTCAAATAAACTCATAATAATGTCACCGCATGGTTGAAGCGCCCACCATCAGCAAATGCCAAGGGGTGTTCAAGTTGTTCACTCATAAAGAAATCTGTACAGAATTCACACAAGAATACTATAGTGTACAACCTCATCAAACTTCATGACATTACAATCAGAAAACACGGTAACTACCTAGAATACCAGAGCCATTAAAAGTAGGGATACAATAATCCGCAGATGCACAGACTATATGTTGAAAGCTATACTACATCTATGCTTTCTCAAAATTTTGCTCACAGACACCACTGACCGTGTGCCGTAGTGCGCTGCACGCTCAATGAATGCAAGCGGCGTGGCATGCCCTACCGCCAAAGTGCCTTTGACAATCCAGTGACATTGTCCGTGTGTCTAACAATGTACGTTCTGCTGCTGCAATCCTCATCTCTTCCAGCTGGGCCTTCATCTTCAGTCTATCATGATGCAGTGCTAGTCAGCAACCATTGGTGATCAAACTCACGAAGTGATCTGACCCCGACCCTTGAGATCTATATGTGAAAATGTTCGTCAAGAAAACACTGGAGTATCAAAGGTGAAGTGCTCACTCTGAGTATTCTCCTCGGTATATGCGCTGCTAACGAGGGCCTTTTTAAACTTGCCTTTGTGCATATCAGCCATAGTTTCAAGGAGCAAGGATACTCATGCAGTATATCCTGCAAGTTCCTGCAAGTCCTTATAGGAGTATAACACGTCTGAACGCATTTTGAGAGAAAGTGTGAGATGACAGTAGGTTGCAAGGCAGAAGAGTTGCGATGACATACCAGAAGATGAAAGCAAGAGATGACGGTTCGTAATGAAGCCTATGATCGTTACAAATAGTCAGGACTGTACAAGATCGAGCATAGCGTGTCTCACCTTCGGTCCTACTGCCCAAGTCAAACACATTGATGCCCGGTATGCGGAAGAACACAGGGATGGCACAGATGCACAGCTGAATGATCTTCCATGAGCACGCTATCTCTCGCCACACTTCAACTAATGCAACATACCCCAAAGCTGCCCCACAACCACTTAACGATGCCCTCCTCCACACATGCATGTCACCACCGCTTGCTCAGCACCATGTTCTTGTGCATGACAAGCTCGGTGTACTTGCACTCAATGAGCATCTTCTCCGTCTCCTCGCCGCCAAAGAACGTGATCTCTTTGGAGAACTCTGAGAGATGCCAGTGCATGTGGTGGAGCGCACCCAAGAGCTGGGTGGATAGCGCAGTGTATGCACTGAATTGTGGTATCAGTGCTCGCACTGGATAACGTGTGAGTAAGCATTATTATATACACAACTCGTTTTGTATATGGGGGCTCACATAGTGTAGCGGAAGATTAGATAAGCATAGTGAGCAGGATGAGGCCATCGGCACCGACATTCTGCAACAGTTAATAGTTATACAGAATAACGTCTAGGACTGGCTTCGCAATGTTGGAGTAGATGTCAGCGAGGTGTGATGAAAAGCGCTGTATATCGTGCATGACCATTCTGTATACACCAATCAGTACTACACGTATGTTGGTGTTAGTAACCTCTGAGGTATACTTACTGGTTGGGATTCTTTATCCGGTTGTCTAAGTTGGCTGCCAAACAAATATGTGTGTCTGACACAAATAGCTGTGGAGTGTACCTGTCTCATGACTTCTTTCGTCAAGCATGTCCAATATGCCAAAGACAACTTGTTCTGCACGTAGCTGAACCAGCTGTTCGTCCATATCCAAAATATCAAACAAAATGCACCCAATCATTGGTATTCATGCTGGAGGCACACTCAACATGTCACCCAGTGCATTGCTGTGCGTGAAGAACCAGACCTTGATTGCGGTGTCCGTGCGCTCCATTGCGTAGTACCCCCCGCCATTCTCTTCGAACGACGGCCAGTAGCTAGACGTGTTGCATCACTGGAGGCCGGTTGCAGAGGTAGGAGAGGGTGAGTGAGAGGAGTGGCAGGACGAGAGCCAGAGCCTAGGCCGACGGGCAGGCGGCAGTGTGTTTGAACCAAATAGTGGTTGTTGTAGAAATATGTGCAACATCCCTGACTGCAAAGGTGGAATTGGCTCCCATGATAGCCGTATGGGAGCACCGAAGGGTGTTGTGGGTCATGACAGGAATGGTTATGGCCATGGAGGCAAAGCATACAGGTCAACCAGCAGAGCAATGTGCTGTGCGTACAGGCCATTTGACAGGGTAGCGTGCTGCTGATACAGGACTGGTGGCGGGGTGCCGCGAAGTGTCGTACAGAAGAACCACCTCTGGGGGCGGAGGCGGGAGTAAGGCCGTATTTGCACGCAAAGGCAGAGGGCAGAGAGTATCTAATTGATCGAGGACAACTGTGGCGGTGTTGACTTGCTGATCAAGTGTCCCGCTAAACGCTTTGACTCGTCCGTGAAATTTCTGCATAGGATGTAAACAATAGATTTGGCACAACGCTCAATGAAGCAACACACATGAATAGCAGCCAAGCCTCATTAGAGTGTATGCTTGGGATGACGATATGCAATATCATGGAGAGTCTGTGGTAGAATACTGCATCCATTTAACGAATGCCGGACCCCGTACGTATTCAGAAATATGAACAGAAATTAGTTGTACACACACAGCAACTCCAGGAAGCTTCTTAGTATCTACCTCCCCCTCCGCCTTCGCTTTGCCCTTGTCTTTACTGAGGTTTCTCGGAGCCCGTCTACAGCCGAAGAGGCCTTTGTACATTGTCGACAGCACATATAGCACGAAACCCACAGTCAGGCCAGGTTGAATAAGTGGATGGTGCTGCACATATCTTCGAGTGATTTTGGCAATCTGCTCATGACTGGGACGCAACCTTGCCAGTGCGATCAGCATTATCACTTTGAGTTCGAGTTCAAGTTGAGTCTTGATGTATAGCCTCAGTCCTTTCACAAGCAAGTTCATGCTACGAGAGAGGCGAGAGATGAACTCGGAGGGTATAAGGGCAGGTGATATCTAGTTGAGTCAGTAGTTTTGTATTGAAGGGAAGTGTCCGTGCGAGCAGACCGCCTTCGTCATTCATGCATCGCGGCCAACATATTCAGCAGAGATCCACGTGTTTCGCTTTGTCCCAGTGGTAGCCAGTACAGCGCGTACTCTGAGCTGGCGCGCATTGTCCTCTAGCTTGGACGTAGTGCGCCTCGTGTTGACAGTGCAGACTGTGTGGTAGCAAGAAAGCGTGAGGGGCGCAAGCGCACTTTCTGGAGTGGTCAGGTGTGCAACTGTGATCTGGTCGTTGATCCCGAGGGGACAAGCTGCAATACCAGACGGTGATGGTGATGGCAAAGCAAACTGGGCGACATATGGGCATAGGGCATTGTGATGCAGTAGTGCTCAGCTTGAGTCGACACCCATTTGGAATGCGCCATCACGGTATGGCATAGTGGTGTTCCACAGAAACATGCGGCAGCGAGGGTTCTCCCCGTCTAGAGAAGCGTATGGTTCAACCTCCTGACAACACTAAAGCACGGCAAATGAACTCACTTGGTGGCAATTCGAAATCAGCCTTGTTCATGCCTGCGCTGCGTCGAGCGTCGACAATGACAGCATCGTTTTCAAGGCCACCCCTGCCGAAGTTGTATTGCTGGAAGTTGCCGGATACTTCATCGAAGCTGTACCTATAATATATGAGCAATGGACAACAGACACAGGAACCATAGATGAAACTCACCAATAGTATAAATCGTGGACCATGTTTGTAGTGTAGAAGACTTGGGTCACGGACACATTGATGTACTTGTGAGCGGCAGTCACTGCATCATCTGGCTTCGTCACCTGTTAGTCGAATACAAAGTTGGACCCAGCGAGTACACCGTAGTTATCAACAGATACAGCATCTCCGGCCAAATCTTCCTGAGCAGATACATTGTTTCCCCAGGTCCAAGTCTTCTTCTGGAATACACCTTCATGTCCGGCATTGCTGTTCAAACGAGGAGGATCGTTCTCAATGCTTACAGTGTGCCATCTAACAGGGCTTGCAATAACGTCGGGGTCTCCTTCTCGAGAGTGCGACCTCAACGTCAGGGTCCTTGACGGCCCATCCAAAGACTCTGTACATCACCGTGTCTGATCCGGGCTCTTAGGGATAGGTGCAACTGGTACGGGAGAGTCTGCAATCCAGCCCATGACAAAGATGATACAATGTTTGCAGAACTGACTCCGCACGTGTGGGTCCCCTTGGACGTCAATGACTAGCAGTGGCTTTGTCTTGTCTGCACTTCCGGCAGGCAGAGATATCATGAATGAATTTGTTTACATGGATGTGTGTGTCGGGAGGGTCTCGTTATACACAAGCTAAATGCTATAGGTAAGCGAACAGCGACTTTATGGTATAATAAAGGAGATGCGCATAAAAGTGAAGATCACTGTCTTTCCTGCATCTGACGGACCGAGCAGAAGCAGAGCGCTACCTCCTGCATTTCATCTCCTCTGCGGGACAATCCATACTAGAGTACGAAGTTATACCAATTTAGTAGAGGCTACATCCATAGCCATGATAAACTGAAATGATACACTGGCGAGTAATATAAGTGCAACGCTTCCCCACCCAAGTGCTATCCTTGTCGCCTGCATGTTCAGATCTACTCCAAGAGGCTTTGACAACGTGGATACAGGAGAAAGGACTTCAGGTCCAGGTTCGCACTCCATTGACATGGTAGGTTCTTCCAGTTGTGAGTGCCGAGCACCGATATGGTCGTCGTTTGCCTGTAGGACCAATATATATAGTGCACTCAGGTCTCAGGGATGTTGATGATCGTATCAACCAGTTGGGCAGACACGGCTTATACTGGGTTTCTTCGAGAGTGTCATATTGGCTATGAACACGAGTCAGACTGCACCTCCTTGTTGAGCTTAGTACAATACTGTCCATGTATGTTGATGCCCTGCGCGATGGTGAATTCATCTCTATAAAATTATCAAGCTATCAAGCTGTGTCAGACGAATTAAATGGATAGAGATGTGTTAGACTTACAGAGTCCCGATAAGATAAGACTTCACCATTCTTGGTATTGAGCTTCATGTCTCCATTGCAATCTCAGTATCGTCCAGAGGTTGTTGAACGTATATGTGAGTGGTCCCAGTAATCTTGTCAGTATATGAATGAAGACCATGGGTTGACCCCAATGACCTCAATGTGGCCTCCAATGCTGAGCGCAAGTGATAAGCGCTCATGTGGCAGAGATCAAGATCATGCGGACACTGGGAAAGAAATTGAGCTGCACAAACTCTCCCTCTACATGAAACCTCACAGGAAGGGTGTCAAATTAAAGTATCTCACATTGTTTCAAAGCCTGGTGCCAGAGGTTGGCTTGGATTTGCCCAATGTATTGGTACCACCCTCGCTTCCTTCTAGCAGTATTGCTCTGGCAACAACTGGAGATAGAGAAATAGAAGATCCTATTTGTACGTGGTCATTTGTCCTGAATTTTGTACATACAAGCTGAAACCTTATCGAATGATACAGACAGCAGTCCTTTGATGAACAGCATCAACCTCTTGCCTCCAAGTCAATCAAGCTTGGGTGAAGAAGAGTTCTATCCTCAAGTCAACTCAAGCGCACTGACTGTGTCTGGCAGCCATTCCTTCTACCCGCTTGTCAATGACATGGGCCCTGAGCTGTCAGGAGCAATGATCTCTCAGTTCTATCCCTCTCAGATGACCACTCCGACTGTGCTATTGTATGCAGTATTTCTCTATGCTACCATTCCGCCAGTGATCACAGCCCTCTCCAACGTCTCAGTCACACACTTGCCTGCACCTATTGGACCTATTCTGTGGTCACTAAAATGGAGTTCTGGGCCAGCATCTTGCCAGTTTCAATTCCTAGATGAGGAAAGGACTCTGATCGCCTACTCCGTTGATAGGCCGGACTTTATTTTGACGCTAGAAGGGCTCTCACGGTCGCTATGGGCCCGACACCGAATCAGCGAAACGCCCTGTGAAGTCTAAGGTCATTGCCGAAGACAGGACCGAGGCGGGCGCAACGCCGACACCAGACAAGGGGACCAAAGGGTAGTCGCTCTCGGCACCATTAGGCGCTCAGGACTGGTACGGAAGGCACTGAAGCATAGTCGGCCACATCGGCGATATTCGGTCCCGGCCCTCATTCTCCTTTGGCATAGCAACCTGGACGACAACCGAGCTCCGGGGAGCCTAGACCGTGAGGCTCATCACTATTCCGCACCTCTACTCAACACCCGCCATACTACCAGTTACGGACAGGTACCAGAATGAGTCAACAACGCCCTCGGCGGTGAGTCGACAGCAGCTAGAACTCTAGGAGGCAACGGCAGAGGGACCAGGGCAGCGTAGGCTTCAAGTAATTTTGTTATTTACACTTCTTTGGACATTTCATCGTAGCAGTATAAGTAGACCGCCTGTACCAACGGTTTGAGGCAGAGAAGACCACCGCACAGTTCAGATCACAAAGTCGTGATTCGCCTTAGAGTCCTAAGCCTCTCAACCGAAGTTCGCCTCTCTCTCTAGTCTCTATTCTCTTATACCAACCTTTACTACTCACGGACAACGCATCGGCGCTCGTCCGGCCCACCGAAAGCCGTTAAACTTATCCTTCCTCACGTTCCCACGTACATCTCTTGCCCTCAGGTCAAGCATCGACTTGAGCATCTCGCTCTGTACCTACTACAGCCGACCGCCGACAGCCATAGGCACCGACCGGTATCTTATCGCCTCACCCTCTCTCGGGGCCCCTCATAGTGCC
>JAAIFI010000361.1:0-30359 GCA_011032875.1 Phlebia tremellosa | reverse complement strand
GCGTGTGGCACCAGCCGCCACAACTTCAACTTCGTCATAACCACCCAGTGCGTTGTAGCTGATTACTATTTCCCCAGGTCTTTCACCGGGTTCTCTCGTTGAAGCACTTATACAGCCCTTTAGGTAGCGGATCTCATGATCCCCCGATATCGAATCCAAGCTCTCGGTGGGCGCAATCAAGCCGCTGACGCGTACAAGCGGCCAACAGCGTCTGTGTTGAAGTCATGCAATATCAGCAACTCCTACAGCCATGCCACGGGCTTTCAGACAGCCACAGCAGATCCACACACTCTGCCACTCAAACAATATATCGTCAAAGGAGAGCAGGCAGTCGACAGCCGTTACGTCGAGCCCTCCGCTCACTGCGTTCCCAAAGTAGAATGTCATGAGCAGAAACACACGGCGCTCATCGTCTCTGCCGCAGCATGCTCGTGTGCGTATATTGCTGCTACTCCCGACATCTACCTGCCGAATTGACTCTAAACTGGGAAACGCCTCTACATAGCAGACTGTTAAGGCCCTCAACTTGGGACCCCTTGTGGTGGCAACGGGTATGGCTTGGATCGCGTATGGTCGCTGTCACTCGATTCCGTGGCGCGAGCTCTGGCAACGAAGGGAGCGTCGACTACTAGTTCACGCGACTCTGTGGTGGTCTGTCGGTTCTTTCTGTCACTCTGAGATGCACAGATACGGCCGACTCATCGAATGCGACCCCGACCTTAAGAAGATTCATCAGCTCTCGAAGACCATCTGTCTTCCAGGTTGGCGATTCCCCTTATCTTGGGATGACCAATATTATGTCAATTCAGAGGATGCTGCTGAGCAGCGCCGGCGTCCAGAAGGTAATTACTCCTCCAATGATTAGTTGTATCTGACCCTTTGAATTAAAGACCTCTTAAACGCTATCAACTGCATGGCGAGTCGTATCTTGACCTCTTCCACCGCGAGGCGACACTATGCAACCGTGCTACTCTCCGCAGTCGAAGCTGGAGATATCTCGCCCCACGATTATGACGCTTGTGTGACATATCTTGCCAACAAAGCTGATAACACGTCCTTCCAAGTGAGTTGAAGTGATATAATCTTCCTCTCACTCTTTGTTTATCTTCTTCCAGATCATGTGGACTTGGACAGTTCTCCCTATCTGCCCAAAGTTCCTGCGGAGCCCCTCTTCTCACATTATACTCTTTTGGTGGCTTCTTGCACACTCGGTGCGAAACTACCATCAGGCACGATTACTTGCCACTCTGGAGAATCCATTCGCCGTCCGCATCACGCTGCAGCGCTTGCTAACATGCGGCGATCGATTGGCACCAGACAGTCACTCAGACTCATGATATCGGCATAGTTTGGATCTCTGGATCTACTGCGCCTCCCATATCCTGCAACTTCCTCAAAGATTCGTTTACACGATCAGGTTGCATCGACGAGGCCAGCACGTAGCCAAATGACTATGTATATGTATATCGATCTTGGCGCATCGGGAATAGATACTTTGTTTCTGGTCTGCTGTACTTGGGTGCTCGTTGGCTTATGATAGGTCCGTGAGTTCTATCCCGTGTCTATACCACAGATGCTACTATCTGACGAACGTCTGGGAAACGTGGCTTGATGGTACATTTGAAAGGCACGGGGCGGCTGACAAGAACATCGTTATTCAGTGCATTTAACGGAGAAGGTATTTGACGTACACCACTATCCCTTCGTCAATACAATCCGTACGAGACGGTATGATCGGTGTCCCATCGCTGCCTAATGGTGCGCTGATCTCAAATGCCCACAGAATGGCAGCAATGTTCATGAAGAATCCTTGATTGGCGAAGTCCTTACCAGGACACATCCTGAGAGCTGTATGTCAGACTGTATCGAGCTGATACACATGATACCAACTTGCCTTCTTCCCCCTCCGAATGAGAAATGCCCTTGGCCGTGTGTATCAGGGATTGACTCCGCTAGTTGCCCCGATGCGTCCAGGTACCGCTCTGGTCTGAATTCCTCGTAATCTGGAAAATACCTCGGATCTCGATTCATAGCCCTGAGAGTGTTTGGTCAACAACAACGCAAGCTGATGGAGGACGAGGCTGACCATATATTGTAGATCAAAACAGTTCCTGCAGGACAGTGGTCAGAAGTGGTCTGTCTATTCAACAGTTCATTGCAGTCACCTTTTGGTATGAAGTAACCTTTATACCAGTCATCCTAGAAATCGAGAACGACGTATCAACGGAAGGGTTTGAACCTATGATATAATGGGTTACCTGTGTGCTCTGCCTCGGGACGCCTTACTCGTGAAGTCAATTGAGGGCATCTAAGCATTGTACTCTCACGTACCTAGTGGATCAATGGGTCTCCAACGAACAACCTCTTTGACGATAGCTTCGACGTACGGAAGCTTTGTGCGATCTGAAAATAAGGGAAGGCGATCATGGCCCACGACTGTGTCAATCTCGGCCTGAGCTTGACGCTGCACGTCGGGATATAATGTCATAGCCAGCATGAACGCGATGTATACTCCAGCTATCTGTGGACATAATCATCCTTCCGGTTAAGAAGTAGAAGGGAACTATGACGGAGCGCAACTTACCGGCTCTGTTCCAGCAGCACTAGCAGATTTCTTGTCGTTAGTAAATATATATATGCAACAAGGCACTCACATCATGGCACCCGCAACCCAGGCTGCTTCTTTAGTATTGAAACTGTATTTCCCTTCGTTCTCAATCAACGAGACCCCAAAACAAGGTTGGGAGGTTCCATTACACTGAGTAAGCAGGATCACATGTAAGCATCGAATTTGATGAAAGTTCCGCTGGTGCTAGTACGTACTAATGTCTTGCGGACACCGTCAAGGAAGGTCTCCAGTAAGTCTGTGTCCTGCTTGCACCACTCGACACCTTTTCGCTTCCACTCGGCCATCCATTCGGGGAGGTAGCGCATGAAGGGGAAAAACTGTACTAACGATGCCCCAGGAAGACTGGGAATTGCCCCGCCGAGCCTGTGGGTAATATCGTTGATACGCGCCACAATAGAGTCAGCTTCGGGGCCTAGGGGATCTTGTCCATACACTGAAGACAATACAGCAGATGCTGCAGACCTAAGATGACGTGGCTCAGTCTCAGGTGATGCAATGTATGAAGAACGAATGAAAGTCATACCTCATGAGGTGGTTGTCCCAATCTCCAGGATCACGCAGCATATGAGAGAGAAGAACTGCAGACTCCCTCTCTTGTACAGGCTCAAACATAGTTGCCGCCCGCCCGACAAAATGATCATGAGCAGCGCGACGCATCTTGCGCCATCTAATGCGAAAAAAACATAATAGTGTCAGATGAGATGTGGGAAGATTGACAGGAAACGCAAACTTACTGATTACCGTACGGTAGAAGCCCAAAGAAGAGGCCTCCAGTAAGGATCTCGCAGCTCATAATGAACCATGGCCGACTGCTGTAGATTGTAGACCGACGATCTTTGGTAAGGTAAGCAAGAAACGTTACGCATGTCAGATAGAGTAGACAAACCAACTAAATCGGCCGCAGTGGTGAAATCGTTGACTACTATCACAGGAGTGCCGGCCAAGTTCAGCGAAAAGATAGCGCCTGGGGTATCATGTAAGAAAATGCTTGTATGCATCGTTCAGATCGTGCATACCGTATTGATCTTTCCACTCGGCGTAACGCAGCCATTGATGCTGTGACAACTGTAAGAGATTGCCCAATATCGGTAAGCCCTTGGGACCAGGAGGCATCTTGGACCGTATATGATATGCATGGGTGAGAGAAACGACAACGTAGGCTGCGACTAAGATCAATGCTGCAAGGCCGAATAGGAACCACGGATTCTGGGTCGAAGAGAACATCTTGAAGTCTAAGAACGGGGAGTAGGAACGTGGATTTGACCTGTTCCTATATAGTCACAGAGGTCACGATCTCTGAAAATCCAGCCTTTCGGAAGCTCCACCTTAAGGCTGTCGCAGTCAAATAAACTTGTGTTTCGCTGCGCTCGTCCGCAGTGCTAAGCAGCTATTCCGTGAAGTCGAGAGTGGACCCTGACATAACTTTGGACCCGCGTCTGCCTTATCTCAACGAACTTCTGTCGTACGACGACGGTTTGTGGCTTGGTGTAAGCCACAGGCACATAGAGAACCACCAGCGTTAACAACGTCACATAAGCTTGGTGGATCAGGACCACTCGCGCTATTGCTAAGGTCTCGTACCGCCCCCACGTTTCTCGGGAATTCTTCATGATAGGCTCATTTTCAGGCAGTGCTGAAACAAGTTCACAAACAAGACTCACCTAATTTATGGAAGGAGTCGTCGTCTCTCCGGGACTGCAGTTCACGATCTCCTGACAGTGCCGTATTCCTGGGACAGTAGCGCGAAGGCGTGGCAAATTACCACCCAGCAATTTGGGTGATCAAAACGGCAATGCCATGCAGAGTCAGCCTACGAACATACGCCGAAAGTCTAGCAAAGCAAGGAGACCGACGACTGAAAAGTCAACCTCTCTTGACCCATGCGTCTAACGTGTTCTTCTGGTTGGCCGCTGTCTTGAGTTTCTTCTTCGGTGAACCTGGATAATTTTCAAGTGAATAGGAGGAGATCGAGAATAAAACGACGAACCTTCTTCAGCTGGATTATCAAGTTGAGAGCCTTGCATGATTGACCACAGACGCTCAAAGTCCTCTGTGCGAACGATACCACCACTGGCCTAAAAGAAAAGACCAAATTGATTTGATATTCTACCAGAGTACCTGATGGACTGACCTCTCGATGTCCTCTCGCAAAATCGTCGCCCATGGACTCCAATAAGCCGGATTCTTGACCAGCGTAATCCTTCAGTATCTCAATGATATTCACAGGAGAGCCTGCATTCTGCGCGTTGAAGCGCTCTTTGGCGCACTTTGCCACACGGCAAGAAAAATTTGTCATGCCAGGCAGGTACCCATCGTTCGCGCACATCACGATCTCGAGCTTGTTCGACTTGAGTGTTGAAGTCCAGCGTGTGGCTATAACCTAGTTACGCCGCAATGGTGGGTGAAATTTGGGGCCCAAATCTTAGAGGAGGAAAATACACGAACCGGATGGATCTGCGCCCCACTAATGACTCTGATGAGAGCAACACGCCCATCGCCCGAAAACCAAGGTCTGTTGCGCGCACTTCTACTGATTTCGTCGTTTACTTCCGCGCGGGCAGCTCTCAGGCGCGTGTTCGTGAGGATGGCAGGCGGTGGTGAAGTTTGCAGAGCCTGTAACGCGAAGTAAGTTGAGACCGGTGAAATCATACTAATCGTGAGCACTGACGTTCCAAGCGGATGCGACGTCATATAGTGCTGTTCGTCGGGCTGCGTTTTTGATATATTTTAGCAAGAGTGGGTTGTGTGCAGTCTTAACTCACGAGCATTGAGAAGGCTGACGACATCCGTGAGGCATTTCTTCCCCCACCTCCTCGTACAGGCTTTCATGTCTGCCTCAGGCCATGGTGGCGGAAATTTGAAAGATGTCCCAAGATCGCCATACGTACCCATAGCGCACAGATAGTCTATCTGGCACTCGAACCTCTTGGCATCGGGAGTATCCGAGATATTTATGAGAGGGAGGCATAGCATATATGCCAATGCGCTAGAGGTCGCGATAGGAGGGTGTGCCGCGGCCGACAATATCTGAGCGAGAACATGAGCGAAATCTTCTGACTGTTAGCTCCGTACCTACCATAGCACCTTCGGGAAACGCGTCGCTCCAGTGGTGATCCAGAATGAGCGTCTGCACGCTCCCACTATCCTTGGCGGTACCTCTGACAATCGGCCCACTCTTCCGGCTGCCCTGGTCCACGACCACAACGAAGCGCGCCCCGTACGCCTCCATCTTCGCGCGCTCTTCTTCGCCATGCACGTTCGAGCCTTTCGCCACAAAATGAGCGCGAATGAGATCCTTTGGGAAGCCAAGCGCGATGAGGGTGCGGTAGACGATCATCGCCCCACACAAACCGTCCGCATCTTTGTCAGGAACGAGGAGCGTGGGCTGACGCGCCGAAGCGCAAGAACGTAGGAAGGTGCGTGCTGCCGATAAAGCAGCTTCGCTCGCAGGCCAGTCGCCGCGCGAAGGCACAGCTTCATCGTCCGACTGGGAATCTGCACGGGGGCGTTTCTTAGACATACTAGTAAGCAGAGTGCGGGAGTGGATATGACTCGGGAATCCGAAGTAACAACGTGCTGATAATCAACAACCATGAATCTAGCACCAGAATCGCAACATGATAAGTAGTGAGATGCTCACCTGCAATCCTATAACGGCCCTCACGCAGTGAAAAGGCTGTAATGTAAAACCTGGATGCTGAGCGTATTAACATCGGTATTATACTGACAATCGTCAGCCGTAATCTGCTGACAACGTTTGAGACAACTGCTACGGCATCTGTTCACAAGTCAGTCAAGATTGATATTGCAGGCTATGTCATGGTGGTGACGGCTGCTCTGAGGAGCGACTGTGCATGATATCGAGGGGAATTATGCGGTAAGTTGTTTTTGACTTATTATTTCTGGTTATGTCTAGACTTATCCAGGCGGATAACTGGGAAATAAAAGTTGCACGCACAAACAGACTGTTGGTCCTTGGTCAAGCCAATATTTGAAAGTGCGAGTGTAGAAAAAAAACTGGGGTATCATGAATAAATAGCTACGGCTACAATCATTCGACGCTTTGCGAGGGGACTCTTCAATCCAAGAGATATAACGAAAAGAATAAACCAAACACTAATCACTAGACGCTGCTGCAGCAACCTCCGTCTCCAGCACCCTCATCTCGTATCCACGCTTGAACGGCTCGAAGAATTTACCGGGAACCGCAAACACAACTCTCTCAAACACATCCTTGAATCGCGCCTCCTGTTCTCCCTCCTTCTCTCCGCATACCAACAACTCTGCCCACACCGAACCGATGCTCTCTACCTTGTTCTCGCTCGAGCCTGAGCCGAACGCGCCAAGTACGAGCATACGGTCGCCCCTCTCCTCGAACACGCGCAGCACACGGGCCATGCGTTCCTTCATTGCGCTTCGGATCCCTCCCTCGAAGAACTCTTCTTCAGATGGTAAGATAACATGCTTCGCGCGCACGGCCGCGGCGTTAACCGGGACCGCAGAGAGCACGTTGATAGTATAAGGTGCGATGAACGCACCACCGACCGCGTCCTCAGGGGGAGTCTCGCAGACGTCGTCAGCATCGGCTCGGAAGACCACGACGCCCGGGGTGTACACCATTGAGTGGTCGTGTAGGCCGCTGCCGTCCTCAACTCGATACTTCCGATGCTCCTTGTAGAAGTCCTGTGCCGAAGTCGCACTAAGGCTAGCTACAAGAGAGGAATGTCTCGCAATCGTCTCTTCTTGTTCGTCACCGCCGTGGAGAAATCCGCCGCCCGGTTTCTTTGGCGAGGCGAAAGACAGGACACCGATCGTGCTTGCTGATGGGGTCGAGGAGTCTTGTGGAAACGTGGTCGACAAACGATGCGCTGCTGTGAGTGTAGAGCAGCGCACAAATTCGACGATAGTACTGGACACGGTGGGAACGACCGTCCGTCGAGGTGCACTGGCCCACGTCGCCAAAGACTCGGAATAATGGGGGTAGAATACGGTGCCCTGCCGGCTGAGCTGTACCTGTGCGAAAATGTCATGCGCGATGCGCACCAAACCAGAGCTCGCTGAGGTCTGATCGACTAAAAGATCAACTGTTGGTCCTTGTTGACGAGATTGAGTAAGGGAGGAAAGCACAACAGGAACACGACGCTCTTCAACGTACTTGCCATCTCCGAGCACGATCCGCTGCGTCTCCTCCGCTATCGCTGCCCATCGCTCCCTCTTCGCCCTCTGGATGGCAGCGGCGAACAACTTGCGAGTCGGCGACTTCTTGGATCTGGCGGCCCGCGACTGTTCAAGACGCTTCTGTAATTGCTGTTTCTTGGCCCGCTGGCGCTGTAACTCTTTGCCAGCAGCCCGTTTGGTGGTAGTTGATGGTGTGGCAGCACGCCGCTGGGCCGCGCGACGTACTGTGTGCTTGCGTGGTTGCATGCTTGCTTGAATCGACAGCTTGACTGTTGTATGGTCTGTGGTGGGTGTAGGGAAAAGAGAACGAACCTCGTGCTGCGGCCGTGGATCAGCACCACATATTATGTAAGCTACATTCCCGGCCACCGGCACACCGCTCCCGGGAACGTTCGAATTCATCAATATCGATACTGAATACTGTGGGCTGCAAAGAGTACGATACAACTACAACAGTTATTACAAGAATAAATTAGCTGCCGGTTAGCTAAATAGTATGCGGCAAGAAAAATCACCAATAGCAATACCACACCAGTAGGCTATCGATGAGAACCTAGTCTACCCACTCCCAAAGCTGCGGGTTGTCCACATTCCATTGACTATGCTCCAATCGTACAGGCTTCATCTTCTTCCCATCCGGAGCGATATGGGGCCGCACCTGGGGAACATATTTCTGCCCCTCGAAAATCGCCCCCGCTTCGAGCCGTGTCTTCACTGAACGGTGCACCTTCATCCCCTCCTGCATCTCTGACTTGCATACCCTACGGCCACGTCCCCTGTTCCAGCTATCATAATAACACGTCGATTCGATACACGTGTCAGTGTGATGGATTCCAGAACCAGACGAAGCGCACTCACATCCACTCGAACGCCGTAAGGTTCTCTATCTCTTGAACGATCGCATGTTGCTTCTTGATGCGTACGGGCACGTATTCCAAGATGTTCCACCACCAGTGCGCCTTCAGCTGGTCATACATCCGGCTTCGTGCATCGTTCAGCTCAGCTTCAGCTTCGTAGTTTTCGTGCTGTTTGTTCAGCGTGTATTCTCCACCTAGACGTCGCGCAGAGATGACGCTCCGGCCCTGTTTCGTGCGTACGTTGCTAAAGATGCTCAGCAGACGCACAAACGGCGAAGTAATCGTTGTCCATAATACACGGAAGGCTGCGGAACAGAAGCTAGCCCTCGACTGGTCTACGTCAACTTCACCTTCAGTGAGGGGTGAGTTTCCCGGAAGACGGTCGCGGGGAGGATCTCCCAAAACAGGGGAATGGTCGGGGCCATAAGTGATGTTGAGACCGATCTGCTGGAGCATGACCGCGTCGAACATGAGACCAGTATTGCAGCGGAAGCATTCCCGTATCATCCAGCGCAGAGGGATACGGGCCAAGGCGTGAGGGGTGTCATTCCTAACAGAACCGCCACCGACATCTGCGTGAACCCATATCTCATGAGTCAAGGTTCTACGAGACGCGAGAGGGAGACCACGTCACACCAGTGTGTACACCAGCGAACCAGACCTCCAAAACATTCGTCGCCGGTTGTTTATCGTTCATTCTATCCTCGAACTCTTTCTCAGGCGCTTTGGTGGCAGTCATCTTCCCTGCCGTCACGGCAGATACGACAGCTTGTGTTATTGTCTTTTTCAGCGGATCCACACAGAAAGTGGGGAAGAACTTGACCCGCCGCTCGTCCAGTGAGAGTGCATGTCGTAGATAACGGATACCATTGTTCTCCGTCACAAACGGAAGATACTTTGGGATCAGCCCGACGGAGGCAACGGTGTCCCTTTAAGTTACCGATACTAGTTAGACAACTTTCGACCCTGAGGGTCAAGGGAACACATACCACACGCCAAGAAAGTCGACATGAACGTCACGGCAGAACGTGCGCTTGAAGGTCTCGCTCTCTTCGAGCCCTTCTTTATCCACTCGCTTGTACATATCGTACGCGAACTGAATCTGCTGGTAATTATACATCGGCAAAAGCCCAATCTATGATTATATACTAGAATTGAGCAAAGAGGCTTCACGTAAATTGAATGTACGGACGTACCTTCTGTAGCATCCCTGCCAGGGCGCGAGCAGTGTATGCTCCACGAGAGAACCCAAAGATGCAGATCTTATCGCCGTAGGTATCTAGGTTCAACCATAATTAGCGGGACGCCCAACGTGAGGAGTAACGAAACTTACAATTTTGCATCAAAAAGGCATAGCCCTCTATAATAGTGCATGGAGTATCGTAATGATTATGGGAGTCACACCGGTGGGAAATCGAGCGCACCTTTGATGTGGGTAGAAAGATTTAACGCGAACATTTCGTCCAGGACTTCGTACAATGCTTTCATGGGCGGAGCCACGAACATCGGGTTTGTATACGTTCCAATCCCAGCCTGATAACTGTTTCGTCAAGAGAAGTGAACAAGCTCACTGACGAACCTGATAGTACACGAGCTGCTGTGAGGTGTCGTCTTTCTTCAACATCGACACCATTTGGACGATGTTCGAATTCTGGGAGGTCGTGGCGAGGTCAGTCGTGAAGTTTGCTTTGAATGAGCAAGCTAGAGCAGCATACATCGGCGTCAAATTCATCGCCTGTCCCGTCGAAGCAGAGGGCGATCGTGCGGTTAGGATGTCTTGAGGGGATCCAGAGGCGAGTATCTTGCCTCCAACCGTTAAAGTTTTTCCTCTGTTCTTGTCTATCGTTGCTATCGTTGAGGGTTTCGTCCGTAGAATCCCTAGAGTGGCCTGAAGAGCTTGATCCGTTCAAGAGTCGGTCCATGTCCATGTTGAGGCTGTTATAGTACGGTGAACACCTGGAAGAGAGCTCGTTACGAAACTTGCGCCGGCCCCCACTTATATATTCACGGCACAGAATTCAGCGGCAGATGGTTGTGATGCATGGAAGGTGATACTATTCAGAGCGCATATGCGATGATGTTCCCTCGGAGGGAAGCGCCACTTAACCCTCCGAGAGTTCCGCGAAATGGAACAAGTATGGTCCATATGTCAGCATGACACGTTCAACGGCGAAGAGCAAGATGGGCCATTGATATGCGTGTACTGCCCTGACATCATCTCAGCAATTTGTATGAATCGTAAGTAGCGTCATCAACATGTCCTATGCTCACCTTCGTATCAATGCTGAAGAAGCCTTGATTCTTGTATTGAAATAGTGCCAGCGCTCATGTCAGCGTCGTGAGACGTCCACTGACGCTACCGCAATAGTCATTCTGATGAATGTGTGAGAGCTGTCCCTAACTCGTGAGCATCCAAAGCACGGAAGACGTGTTAAGAACAGCCCGTGAGATGGTTCGGACCCAGCGCATCTCTAACCATACAGAGCCTAGTATCGGTAGGTAAATGGCTGGTTCCTAGTTGCGCTTATTGGGTACTGTGCACGAACGTGAATGCAAGCTATGCCGATTGGGAAAGGGCTTCACATTTTTGTTCCATGTGATGCAGGAGAGGGAACACATTAAAGATATAGGTTTTCTGTATGGCACTAGTCAATTCGTCAATACAGAGTTTAGAGCATTACTTGCTTCTGCACGTACGGTGTTGTGCTGTGGTGCTTGCTTCCCAACGACCCACATCGATTAAGCGCCAGTGGTGAAAGCACTTCGCGGCCACGGCCGGTGACGGCTATTTCAAATAGGACGCCGTGTGCCGAGGACTGTAAGTATATCAGGCCGGGCGTACTTACATAGTTACACCTCGCCGGCCGTGATCCATAGGGTGGCCGGCGGTCACGGGCCGCCAAGATGTCGGTTACACACACATGGTCAAGTTAGCAATAAACTGATCGAAAGCTCCCAACGCTGGTGACAACTTTTCTAGCACATCCATAAGTGCACAAGATATGTATGTACTATTGCCTTGGCGAAGACTCATATCAAGCGGAGGCGCAGCGGTGGAAGATCAAGAAACCGACGCGAGGTTGCCTTAGAGCTGTATGCCGACTCTATTGTGAGTGTCATCAACGGATGCTCTTCATGCAGTCTTCTAACACGGAGTACTTGTATCTCAGCGAACGCATACAACGCCTGCGGCGACCTTTAGTCTTCCGTATCTCCGTTTTCAAGTAATCTTGAACAGCAAGAAGATAGCAGACTCTCACCACCGGGATGTCCTTTGTACAACGTCCGCAACACCGATGGAAGACCTTTGAGAGGTGCGTGTCTCATGCCTCGTTGGTCGAGTATTTCAGCCGCTCGAACTCTTGTCATCCCTGTCTTACGCAGGCTCGTTCATGGTCGAGTTATCGGTACCTTCCTCCAGTCACATCTTGCGGGTGACGCCTCACGTCTGGAAGACCATACGAATTCTATTGTCTTTCTACTATCACAATTCAGGACCCTGCAAAGTTGATTCACACACTTCAAATCTCGGAGAAGATGCTGCTGATTGAGTACGATGTGATAATACGAGGTTCTTATGTGGACGGGGCATTGAATTTTGCGAAGATATCTCGGTAGTTGCGATCTCGTTGTATTTATTTCTCCACTCGATCGAACGTTGACCAAGTTCTACTAGACGAAATCAAACGAGGGAAGGTGGCAGTGTGCGCAACAACCCTCTGCGACGGCAGCCTGTGTTTCACCAGTGACTTTTGTTCTCGCCACAGTCAATTGCGAACTCTAGCCGAATCCAGTCTGACTCGGAGATGACACCATATTGTGTCGATGCTAAGGTATGATTGTCGCTAACGTTAGAGACTGTCAAGTTCATCATCCTGGTATAGGTATCGTGCACATGATGTCGGCTAGCTTTCACCGAGCGGAAGGACGGAAATGCGAGTATCGGAGCCATCAGCTCTAGAGATGATTATCGATCCCTTCAAGCTGTTAGATATGAGGGCCGTGCTCTGCTTCAGTGAACACTGCATATTGCATTGGTATGTATCGCTATACACAACTCACGCACAGTCCCAGCTCAAGATGAACAGATAAATACATTCAACTAGATCGATCCCGCATCGTTCCAAGGCGCTTATCTTTGTGTCGGGCCCTCAGTGGCGCCCCACCATCACTTGCCTAGCATCGCCACCGCCCGACAGATCCTTTCATAGATGGATGCAGTCTGACCGCAAGTCGCTGTGCGGTTGCTATGAAAGGCACGCCGAGCAGACCTAGATATGCTCTACACGCTGCTGGAATCATGTCACACATGATGTCCTGCAGCTACACAAGTCCTGTTGTGCCGTATTGCGGACTCAGAGATGATGGCGCGTCTCATCGCCAGGATTCCATGATTGGAGCCCTGACGTCCATGCGCTTTCTAAACAAGCCAGGCCGAAACGTTGATGTCAGTCTGCTCACATCTCCCGCCTGTGCAACCGTCCTGTGTTGTGGCGAATTCCTTGGCTGATTCACTCTAATGATTGTCAGACTTTGTTGGAGTATTCTCCGGTAGGCGTCCAACCTTTGAAAATCTACCTCGCAGGCTCACCTAAGCTCCACGTATAAAAGCACAAGGATGAACACGATGTTTTCTCCAGCTCCGAGAGTTCTTTTCGTTCTAGCCATCGCACACAAGTCGGTACCGGTTGGTCAGTACTGAGCTTTCTGTTTGCTTTCGTCGAAACCGGACAGCTAATATACACTTGTTGCAGCCTGACTTATTTACCTCACTTACATTATAATTTTTACGACTTCTCGTTCACGAACACTTCACACTCCCTAGTCTTCCGACCCTACTTGACTACTCGTTATCGTCACTTTCCTATCTACTCCTATTAACAACAAGATGCGCTCCTCCGCCGTCCTCGTGTTCTCCGTCCTCGCCACCGCTGCCCCTGCATTTGGAGCTCCTGTCGCCGTGCCCTATGCTCGCGATACCGCCTCCGCCCCTCCCCCCACATCTTCTACTCCTCCGCCAACTGGTACAGCTACCACTGCGGAGAGTGCAGCGTTGTCTCTTGGCACCATTGGCACTATCTTCTCGTTGGCTGCGCCGGTAATCAGCGACATTATCGAACAGTTGAAGAGCAGTGGCAGTCAACAGCAGCGCCGTGATGCTTCAGAGCTTGAGGAGCTATTTGCTCGCGCGACAGCGCAAGCCGATGAGAGCGGTGCCCTCAAGCTGCCTTCACTCAAAACTCTCGGAAACATTGCGTCTCTGGGTCTTAGCGGATTAGGCATTCTAGGTAGCTTGCTACCGAGCGAGGACAACAGCCAGCAGCAACGAGATTTCATCGAACTCTTATCTCGTGCCGAAGTGGATGAGAGCGGCGCACTCTCTCTCGGTGATGCCGCTGCCATAGCTAGCATCGGCAGCAGCATTGTCAGCGCTTTCCACAACATCTTTGGGTGAGTCTTCTAGCCAAGATATTGATTTGATATCCTCATATCCTCCATAGATCCAATAACCGTAGGGAGCTTCTCGATATATTGGCCCGCGCTGACTCGGAAGTCGACGAAAGCGGCGCACTTTCCCTTGGGACGATCAGCACTATCTTCTCCGTCGCTGCTCCTGTGATCAACGGTATCATCGATCATTTCGAAAACAATGGTAGCTCGCAGCAGCGCCGCGACGCCCAAGTCCTTGGGAAGCTCTTCGCCCGTGCCACTGCTGAGGTCGACGAGAGTGGTGCGCTGAAGCTGCCTTCCTTGAGCACCCTCGGCAGCTTGGCATCTCTCGGCCTGAGCGGTCTCGGTATCCTTGGGGGCCTCTTCCCGAGCGACAGCACCAACCAGCAGCAGCGCAGGGAGCTTCTCGATCTCCTTTCCCGCACAGACGCAGATGCGGAGACCGACGAAAGCGGCGCCATTTCATTCAGCACCATCGGCAATATTGGTTCTATAGCTGGCAGTGCAATCAGCATTCTGCACAACCTCTTTGGTGGTTCGAGCGATGACAGCAACCAGCAGCGCAGGGAACTCATTGATCTTCTGTCTCGCGCAGATGTAGACGAGAGTGGAGCACTCAAACTGCCTTCGTTGGAGGACTCGGCAAATGGGGCCAGCATTGCAAGCAGTGTTGTGAGCATCTTGCACAACCTCTTCGGCGGCTCGAGCAGCGACAACAGCCAGCAGCGCAGAGAACTCATTGAACTCCTGTCTCGTGCTGAAGTGGACGAGAGCGAAGCACTCAAGCTACCTTCTCTGAAGGATTCGGCCGATGGTGCTAGTATCGCAAGCAGCGTTGTGAGCATTTTGCACAACCTCTTTGGCGGCTCAAGCGACGACAGCAGCCAGCAACGAAGAGAGTTCATCGAGCTCTTGTCTCGTGCTGAAGTGGACGAGAGTGGGGCTTTCAAGCTACCTTCTCTAGAAGATTCGGCCAACGGTGCCAGCATCGCGAGCAGTGTCGTGAGCATCTTGCACAACCTATTTGGCGGGTAAGTGATACGATTCTCATCCGAGTTATAAGACGACCGTGCTGATTTGTGAAAAAGCAGTGACAGCCAGCAGCAGCGCCGTGAGAACTCGGATTCCCTCACCCGTACCGATGCAACCACGCCTTTATCCTTGTCTACGGACGAGAGTGGTGCTCTTTCTTTGGGCAGCATTGCGAGCATCGCCTCTATTGGGATCCCCATCATCAGTGGTATCATCAACCATTTCACAGGCGGAGATCAGCAGCAGCGTCGCGAAGTCCTCAACCTTCTTACCCGCGATGCTGTCACAACCACGGCATCGACCTCACCCTTGACCACGGACGAGAGTGGCGCTCTCTCCTTGGGAAGCATTGCAAGTATCGCGTCGATTGGCATTCCTATTATCAGCGGCATCATCGACCACTTTACCGGTGGAAACCAGCAACAGCGCCGCGAAGTCCTCGACCTTCTTGCCCGCGATGCAACCACAGATACGATATCTACTATTCCCTTGACCACGGACGAGAGCGGCGCCCTCTCTCTGAGTAGCATCGCCAGCATCGCGTCGATTGGCATCCCGATCATCAGTGGCATCATTGACCACTTCACTGGTGATAATTCGCAGCAACGTCGCGAGTTCATCGACCTCCTGGCACGCACGCCTTCTTTGCCAGTTGCTCGTAGCTTGAACGACTTGGACTAGATAGGATCTCGACGATAGCTCCCTTAACAAGACCTTAGTATTGTATGATAGTGACGATAACTTTCAAAGAGTAGCAAGTATAACGAACCTTACTGTAGTTTAGTAAAACACTGCGAATGCGATTGGCTAGTTCGGAGCTCAAACACAACTGGCGTGCCCGGCATCGAGATTTTTCTCAGGTATCTATTCTCTCCGTACGTCATTCCATAACTACTGTGGGGTTGCGATGACTCGTGGGCGACAAAAATCAGCATGAGCGACGCCAAAATATATGCGAGGAGATCTGAATATGCAGATGATAAGTGTATGTGGTGACAGCATAAGTACACAGAGACATCATATACTGCTATTCACTATGCGGCAGGAACCTTTGCATGGACCGATTCCCCGCCAATCTCCTTGACGGTGATGTCTACACTTCCATCGCGGTGTATGATGAACTGTACTTCTAACTTCGCCCTCCAACGACCCGCCTGCTTCTTTGCAGCTTTGGAGATCAAGAGCAAAGAGGTAAGGAAGTTCTCCTTCTCGAGCGTCTTCTCCTTAATCTCGATCTCCTCTTCCTCCTCGTCCTCATCCTCCGCACCGTCTTCAAGCTCCAGTTTCGGCGGCTTTTCCATGGTGGTCTTGACACCTTCCTTAACCTCCCAGACTTCGAAGCCAACCTTCTTCTCCGCCTCGCCTTCACCCAAGTCAGCATCGAAACGGAATGTGCGTCGACATGGGATCGGGGTGTCCTTGAGAATGGCCGGAATCCACTGTCCGCCAAGCGGTCCATCGTTATCAGCCTCAGGGAAGATTAGTCCAATGGTTTTCGATGTAGCCTTAGCGGTCGAAAGTTTGCTCGATGAAGCAAAGGCTGCCTTAACCGCGCGTTCTTCGTCAGTGCTCTCAGCTAGCGTGGCAAGAATCTTGGCCTGCAGGGCGCATCCACGCGAGAGGATAGTTGTGGGGTCACCAATGCCGCCGCCGGCAACCGTGCCGGAAGTGAACGCACTGACTACGGACTCTGAAAAGCCCTGAGTGAGAGTCTCGTCTAGCCCAGGGAGGCTGGCAGAACCACCAATGTAGACGATCTCGTCGACGTCGTACAAATCGAGGCCGGCTCCCTCGACGAGTGCTTTAACCTTGGAAAAGACCGTTTCGTAGATGGGACGCATCTCCATGTCGAAACGTAGCCTGTTAATCGTTCCATTGAAGTCCATGCCATCCTTCAGCGACTCGACGGAACACGTGGCGGCGCCAGGCGAGGCGGATAGTGTGCGTTTGGTGTGCTCGACAGCAAGCCGAAGCTTTGCCTCAGCACGTTTGTCCTGAGGCTCGGTGGCAGGCGCTACAGTGAGCGGGGTCTTCGTCTTCTTCGTGAATTCCTTCGCAAAGAACTTCATGAGTTTGTTGTCAATTGCGTCTCCTCCAACCGTATGGTCAGATGCAGTAGCGAGAACGAACGCAAGACCCTGGCGTATTTCGAGGAGAGCAAGCTCTAAGCCAGAAGCGCCCAAGTCAACGACGAGTTGGGTACGGTCCTCAGAGAGGTCTGGGTTTTGAGGACCTGTGGTGGTCGTGACCGCGGCGGCGCCCGCTTCCTCGAGTAATTGGAAAACATTGATGTCGGCGTCTTTAGCTGACTTTTCTAACGCGGCCTTTTGAACATCGGTGAACCAGACGGGTACAGTGATAACTGCTCCGTCCACTTTCTTGCCAAGGAAGTCTTCCGCGGATTGAACGAGCGACTTCAGGAAGATGGTAGTCACCTCGCTCACGGTGAGGAAGCGCGTGGCAGGACTTGGTTCAGAGCGGGGCGTGGCAGCATGCGATGCAGCAGGTGTCGTCGCAGCGCTCACCGGGAGGGGGGTGGGTGCGGCCTGAAGAACCTGGACCTTATAGGCGGGCTCATCCGGAATTTCTGGGTGCTGAATAACGGGGGCCGATACTGTAATCTTAGACGAGGAGATCTCTGAGAATCTAGTAATGCATGATGAGCTTCTCCGTATAGAGCGCATAAAACGCGACACGACGTACTTTTTGCCCAGCAAGTTACGGAATCCCGTGATGGTATTTTGTGAGTTTTTGATGAGCTGGTGCTTGGCTTGGTTGCCAATGTACTATGACCAAAGTTAACAATTGCTGTCCTGATGACGGATGTAATGGGCGTACCATCTCTTCACCGTGAAAAGACACAGCGCATGCTATCTGGCGTTCTCCATCTTCGTTGGCAATACAATCCGCGTTGCCTTCCTACGTGCACCCACAATCATCAGCCTCGCACAGTTGACTGCGGGACGATACGTACCTTGTTCAACACTGAGATGGACGCGTACGAGTTTCCGAAGTTGATTCCGACTACTGTAGGTAGGCCAGAGACCTCAATAGGTGCGTCGGCAGTACCGTTGACTTTGGTGGTCATCTTGTGAATGAGCGTGAAGGTGAATGGCAAAGTTGAACGCAAGCGGCTCAATCATAGAAATTTTGGGTGCAGGCATGGCTCGCGGGAGTAGATAAGATTAACTCCCAATCCGCAAGATCTTATCTTTATGAGCGTCAATTCGCGCCTCTTAATTTCAGTAGCGCCGCATGCGCAACTTGAACCTTCCCACTTGCCACCGCCATACGTTGGAGAGTCGGGATAACTCAGAGCCATATAGCCAGCCACATAGACCTTCAGGGCATTCGAACGAAACTTGAATAAAGTGCTGAAAGGTATGGCATAGTTCTGAAGCTAGTGGCGCGCGCGTGCGCACAGACCAAGCTAACTTGGACATGCCCATACAGCCATGTCTTGCCCTCATCTCAGCGAAATCACGCGCCTGACATTGCCCAAGCTATCACAATCTGTCCATAGAGAAGAGTGTACGCAATGCTTTGACAATCAAGTACAGTACATCCTTGATATGGCTGAGAGCCGATCTTCGATCTGACGTCTGGTCTGCAGGATCAGCCGCTAGGTATCGATGTCTGCCTCACCTGCTTTACTGGAGGGTGTCTTGACAATGGAAGATCGCACATGCGGCTTCATGTTGCGAAGCTCGGTCATACGTTTACCGTGAACATCCGACGGAAACTCAAGCCTTCAGCTAATAGAGTATGTTAAGTTTTTCGTCATGAATTCCGCTCAATGCTGACAGCTGTCAGTCAGGAGAGGACGAGCCCCCTGCGAAGATGAGTAAGCTGATGATAACCGAGGAGTGCGATCAGGATAAGTACGAATACAAGACTATGCTGAAATGCTGGCGATGCAACCCGGAGAAAGGACTCGAACTTCCTGAAGCCTCTGAGGACACCCATGTGAAAGATCTAATCAACGGTGTTATGCAGTCTTTGTCATCTGCCCGTCAGTCCGAAGTAAAGGCATGGGAAGAAGAGATCACCGCCTGCGAGCATACGCTCATGCTTGAACAATACGCTACCGGACCCATCGAAGCTTCCGGTGTGTATCTCTTTTGGCGCTTTAAGTATACTGGCGTTCATCGTTTGAAGGTCTCGCACATTGCTCGAAGTGCGATCTCAAAGAGAATCTATGGTTATGCCTGACCTGCGGCTCCCTCGGTTGTGGCAGGCAACAATTTGGCGGACTTGGTGGAAATGGACACGGCTTGCAACATTACGAGGAAACAAAACATCCAGTGAGCGTTAAACTGGGAACGATCACTCCTGAAGGCAATGCAGGTATGACGGTATACCCAATCCATGCAGACATCTTTGCTCAAGTTGATGTTTAGATATCTATTGTTATCTATGCAACGATGCGCGCCTCGATCCCGAGTTGGCTACACATCTTGCTGTGTTTGGCATTAACGTCCAGACCCAAACCAAGACGGAGAAATCAATGACCGAACTGGTGAGCGATCCTCTATTCATGCAGTATTCGCTCACTGACAAGGTTGACAGCAAATCGAGCATAATTTGAAGTTTGACTTTTCTCTAACAGGAGAAGACGGTAAGGCTTTGGAACCTGTATTTGGTCCGGGCCTCACCGGTCTCGCAAACCTCGGAAATAGGTGCGTCCGCTCGCCTCGCTGAAATATGAAGTGACTAACCTGGCGCATCAGCTGTTATATGGCATCGGTATTGCAGACTGCCTTCTCCCTTCCATCTTTCCGTGAGAAGTACCTACCTACCGCCAAAGCGCATTGGGAAACGTGCACAGAGTCCCTCCCTGCGAATTGTCTAGACTGTCAGCTTCACAAGTTGGCAGACGGTCTACTGTCAGGCCGATATTCGCATCCACGCCCTGCTGGGAATCAGGCGCCAAAGGACACAAATCCACTCGCTCATGATTCTCCGATACCTGTATTCCAGGAAGGTATCCGGCCAAGCATGTTCAAAGCACTGATTGGCAAAGGGCACGAAGAGTTTTCCACGATGCGCCAGCAGGACTCGGAGGAATTCTTCACGCACTTCATCTCATCCATTCGCCGACAGCTGAAGAAGACAGGAGAACATGTGGACCCGACAGAGGTGTTCACGTTTGGGATGGAGCAGCGTTTGCAGTGCAATGATTGCCAGAAGGTCAGATACCGCGTGGACGCCACAGATGTGGCAAGTGTCCCGGTGCCCAAGCGAGAGAAAGGCACCGATGCAGACGGCAAGACGATCTTTGAAGAGATCACGTTGAAAGAGTGTCTAGACGTCCTAACGGGCGTGGAGGCACTCGAATATACATGCCCATCGTGCCAGAAGCAGGTGATTGCGCGAAAGTACGTACAAGATATGTCATACATAAAGCAACTGATCGTGAGGTCATTGTCAGACAAACGAGATTTGCCACGTTCCCCCAAGTGCTTGTCGTGCATGCAAGGAAGTTCCAGCTCGTGAATTGGGTGCCAACCAAACTGGGTGTGTAGCCATCTCTTATCGGATCAACATGACTTGTATTGAGTCCGGTATTAGATATCCCGATCCTGCTGCCTCAAGACGATATATTACTACTTGACGAGTATATTGGCCATGGATTACAGCCTGGTGAGGTGGCGTTGCCAGAAGATAAGGACAGTATGTACGCCAGCTATTTCACGCTCTGCTTCGCATTGATGCCCTTGGATAGATACTCCAGGATTACCGGAGTTCAATGCTGAGGCGATGGCCCAATTAGAAGCTATGGGTTTCCCAGCTATACGATGCCAAAAAGCGTTATTAGCTACAGGTAACAGTGACGCCAACGCTGCTATGGAGTGGCTCTTCCAACATATGGAAGATCCGGGTGAGTAATGTGCGAAGTGCACAATGACGACGACGCATACTGACAGATTATCATAGACATTGATGCTCCGATCCAACTCTCGGGCAAGGGACCTGAACCCTCCTCCGACCAAATCAGCATGCTGGTCGACATGGGTTTCACAGCCGCACAGGCAATGAAGGCGCTCCGTGAGACTGTACGTTGTTGTTGATGATGATCAGTGCGTGGAGGCATACTCATGCTGTTCTATACAGGGTGGTGATGCAGAGCGTGCTGTGGATTGGCTGTTCTCACACCCAGATGATATGGGCGAGGATGTCAGCAGTAGTGATGCTGCTGGTGCTGGTGCATCGGCTCCGCCTGCTATTGGAGGAGCGTCTACGTTACCCGCGCGCTATCGGCTCAAAGCGTTCATCTCGCACAAGGGGCCATCTGTGCATTCAGGGCACTACGTCGCGCATATTCGCGTGAACACGGGCACAGAAGAGAGCTGGGTGCTGTTCAATGACGAGAAGGTAGTGAAGGCAGATGCCGAGAGCGTGCGGGACCTCAAGAAACTAGCGTACCTTTACGTCTTTGAGCGGGTTTGAACGCTGAGGTTGCTCCATCGCCCAGTATAAACCGAACAAGAAATTGAAATGAACATATGTAAATTGCACGGTGGACGAACGCTACGCTTGTGTAAGACAATAACACCTTCCTTAGTTGCGATTTTTTTGGATGGGGTGGTAGGCGGGCGCCAAATTGCCGATTGGAGCTCCGCCTAAAATAGTATACAGAGTCCTTCCGGGGTCAAAAACTACTCTTCACTCTGACCATCATCTGCCTCTCGATTCCGCCCACCTGCACGTACTTTTTGTCACGGTTCGATTGTTCAAAGGCATGTCTTCATCGATTCCAATCAGCCAGTTTGACCCGACTGCGCCAACCCCGCAAAATACTCCCCTGACACACGCTCCCATCGCGGCGGGTCTATCGCGCCCTACTGTGCCCGATATCACGGAGGGCGACGAGCCTGCCGAGGATGAGGAGGACGAGCTGCCCGCGGGCGCACACGCGGCTATGCTTGGGCTTGTTCACGGCAGACTCGCAGAGCTCGTCGGGCGCAGCTCGGGGTATATCGAGAATTTGCCTGAAAGTGTCAAACGCAGCGTGGAGGCTCTCAAGGGCGTCCAGGTTAAGCACAACGAGCTGCAAACGAAGTACAAGCTGGAGTGCCTCGAGCTCGAAAAGAAGGTACGTTTGTCGTGTTTTTGCTTCATTTTTTAAGGTTTTCCCAAACTCAACGCGTTTCTCCGCGTGTACAGTATCTCGAGCTGCAGAAGCCATTGTACGAACGCCGCCGTGCGATTGTTGCCGGCGACGCTAAGCCTACTGCAGAGGAGATCGCGGCAGGTATCGAAGAGACCAAGAAGGACAAGGACGATTACGAGGGTATCGCAATCGAGGGCGAGGCCGGCGCGATTCCGGAGTTCTGGTTGACAACTCTCCGCAATCACCCTGGCATCACAGAGCTTATAACCGATCGCGACGCCGACGCGCTCAAAGCCCTCACAGATATTCAGATCAGTTATCTTCCCGCGGGCGAGGCGGCAGGGTACAAGCTACACTTTTACTTCAAGCCAAACGACTACTTCACCGATGAGGTACTTACAAAGACATACCTCTATCAAGCGGAAGTTGGCTATACCGGCGATTTCATCTACGATAAGGCTGTCGGCTCTGAGATCCACTGGAAAGCTGAGAAAGATCTCACAAAGACGTTTGAAATCAAGAAGCAGCGTAACAAGAGTAAGTTATCATATCTACTGACATGTAGTGCTCGTACTTACGGACAGCATGACAGACACGAACCGCACTCGTCTCGTGCGCAAAGCGAAGCCCACGGACTCGTTCTTCAACTTTTTCTCGCCAGTGGCCATGCCTTCAGAAGAGGAGATTGAGAAGAACGCTGTAGAAGACGATGACCTTGAGATGATCGAGGAGCAGGTTGAGATGGATTACCAGATCGGCGAGGATCTCAAAGACAAGGTGCGTCCTGAACGTGAATACCGTGGTTTCAACGTGGATTAACTCCTTTCTGTGTACGATAGATTATTCCCCGCGCGATTGACTACTTCACTGGCAAGGCCTTGGAGTACGAGGAGGGCTTCGACGATGACGACGACGACTTTGAGGACATGGACGACGACGAAGATGATGATGACGAGGATGACGACCACTTTGACGACGTGCGTGCCTGAATTTTTGCTGTTGCGGCGCTCTCGGTCGCAGTGGGGTGAGCTGACGATCAAGGCCGCATGATTAGGACGACGATTCGGAGGACGATGTGCCGGCGAGGCGACGAGGGCCGCCGAAGCGCGGGGCGGCAGCAGAGAACGTGAACCCGGAAGAGTGCAAGCAGCAGTAATTGTATCGAGCTGCCGAAATTGCGCTGTGCTCTCCCGTCGCTCGCGCAGGATGTGGGGTTTTGGTGTGTTGTTCCAAATGACTATGCATGAATCTTGTCTTGTCTTTTCTTCTCGTATACGAAGGGTTTCGTACTGTATTACTTTGCTTTATCCTCCTCTTTTCTATCGCTCTTCTGTCGTCCATCATCCATCGTGCACCGTCCATAGTCCCCGATCCGATTCGATACTCCATTCCACGATTACCCTACTGCGTACTGACCTGCAGACAAAACCGAATCGAATTTCGGCGCGGACTCGAGTTCATTGACGCATTGAGCCATATCTTCTGCTATCCACGCACGGTGTAATCTTTACTGAGAATCATACGCTCGCTCCTCTTGCGCTTGGCCTTTGCAGTCTATTTGAGCAACTTTAATATAGGGTGGATTCAATGAGTTCAGAGGGAATGTAGACTCTTGAGCTTAAAAAAGAAATAACATCACGAACCCAAAATACACCGAACGGGAATCGAACCCGTGCCGCCTGCTTGGAAGGCAAGCATGATAACCACTTCACCATCGGTGTCATACCTATAAGGTACTCAACTACTCAATATGTAAGCTATGATGCACGCGGCGATCTAGAACGCGACAGGGCGGGAACTGACTTTAATTTGCGCGTGCACGGTTGACGGAGTACTCTGAGCAGTCGAACCTCTACCATCCACCTCTCGCTATCTATCTCGCTATCGCCTATTTGTTACTCTACCTTCTGTTCTGTATAACGGTCTGCTCTGTGACCTGGTGATACCACGATAAAACCTTCACCATCTCCCCTATTAACAAGGACAAGACGGGATCTACACAAGTTCGCCGCGGAAGAACAACCTCGTTCATCATTGGACGTTGAATAGTGTTGATATCAATGTCGCCGCAGGGATATTACGCCCTGGCGAACTGGGACGGCTCACTTTCGACACGGCCACCATCGCCTCTACCCCCACTCCCATCACCACCACCGCAGCCGTCGGAAGCGGTTGTATCTGTATCGACGGTGTCTGTACACGGGCGAACGTCAATGCCACCACTCACGGACACTAGTATCCAACATTCAAAGCAGCCGGAACCGCACGTACGGATGGCGCTGTCGAGACACCGCGGCACCGCGAACGCGAACGCGATCGCGAACACGCACGCGCCTGGCACTGCGATGGGGCGGCTCGCGTATGCGGACTCTTCAGAGTCCTCAGTAGAGTTACCTATCGGCGAACGAGACGCAGGTGCGCGTAGGAGCGACTCCGTATCGCATTATCAGTCTGAGCAGTTTCTGGTGCGTCTATCCTATATCGATGCTCTTTGTCCTGCTACCCTTGCTAACGCTTCAGTTGCGCTACTCATTGCTGCATCACACAGCACCGACACGGCGATCCTAGCGTTGCGCACATGCTTGAAGACAGACTCCATACTCCGTCTGCTCCACCACGTTTCCATGCTCCGCGTTTGCACACCTCCGTTGGATCGCCGACGTCTGAAGGCGACATCGAGGGCGGGATCCACCATGGCTACGAAGGCATACCAGCTGTGTTCGCAGGTTATAGCGACAAACATCCACCCGTGCAACATATATTTATGGCAAATAAACAGGTGCGTCGCGGAGCTTCCACGTTGAATCTAAACTTACTGTGTCCGCGATGTTCCATGTTGGACATAGGCCCTCGGTGACCACCACGGCGACCCCATCATCGTTCTCGACGGTGATTCTCCCTCGCCGGGTCGAGTACGTCTTTGTTGTACATATAATCTGGTAGAATTACTCACGAGGACTTCGCATGTAGGTACGGTCTGACACAATTGTGGCGAGAGCAGCCAGTGAAATCAGGGCGAATTCTATGTTCGGCTCTCGCGCGGACTCTGCGCTGGCCGACGAGCTTATTGTAACGGTGCGCGATAGTGTCACCTATCGCCTTGCTAAAACTGACGGACCTTGTGTGAAGATTCCCGACACGAGTCGCGCATCTTCCGAAGCGACGCACACGGATGTCCCGGCGAGCACGGTGGCGGGTACGGTGTCGATGCTGCACGTGTCTGATCTCGAGAGGGTGCGTCGTGTACTCCTAACCTCATTCTGTGACTCTCTCGTGACTCCCTTGATGGTATGATTCCTACAGGACATGTCTGTCGTTCCTGAGACGCCAGAGCACAGTCCGCCACCTGGGAGCAAACGGAGCGTGTCCTCGGCCCTCCACGACTCCAGCGCCGGCGAAACTACCCTTGTCGCGTCTTCTGCGAAGGTCTGATCATCGTCTCTCTATCTGGTAGGATACCGACCGATGAATATGATTGTATCACAGGCAAATCAAGGAAGCATCCAATTCGTGTGGAGGGCGTATACGCCCTCTAAACACACAGCAGACATCGTGCCGGAGAGCCCCCTCTCCTCTCTGTCATCTCTCTCTAGCCCGATCAGGTCATCCTCCCAGCCAATGCCCGTACTGACAGCACCAGTGCACAGAGCGTACGTCGCTGTACCCCGTTTACCTCCAGCCACACGGAAAGAAGAATACACATCCATGGACGCGTACATAGCACGCACTGTTAGCAATGTCAAGACCAATGTGCCACCACCACTGCCATCCATTGCCAGGGCTTATCCTCACTACCGGCTTCCAGTGCCAGAGCCCTTCCAGTTCGTCGACCCGCCACCCTCCCTCCTTCCTCACTCACAGTCGTATTCGCATATTCCACCACCGCCGAAACCAAAAGCGCAGCTGAAGCGCAAACGCAGCCTGACACCTCCCCTAGCGGCTGCATCGACATCGAAATCTACATCGACGACGACGACAGCGCCGCCGCTCAAGAAACCAACTCTGGCGCACGCTCCTTTCATCGACGCTAAGGTTAGTGCCAGTAACGCTCCGCGCGCCAGCACAAGCGCAAGTACCACCATGGGCACATTTGACACACCTCGCCCGCAACCGCAACTCAAAACCAAACACCGGCTGCCACTACCACACCGCCCCCAAGCATCGGACTCCGATAGGATCAGCGTAACGAACCTGCAGCTCGAATCCTTGGGCGCCGGGGCACATGACACACTACACCCCTTTTCCACGTATGTCGACGTGAAAGTCGATGTGTGGTGCGAAGCAGAGTTGTTGAATGATCGCGTGGCGGACGTGGCGGGGTTCATGCGCAGTCTATGTCGGCATGTGACGAAAGAAGCGGAGCTCGTGCCCGTGTCGGGAAGCGCAAGTACGAGTGCGAGTGGGCAAATACGAACACCGCCGCCCCTCGCGAACGAGGACAATCCCGCACCGTCTACTCCAGCGACCTACGATGATGAACCTCGGGTTCACGCTCTGTCATATGATGCTCACCCACGGGCGCACGTACCTCAACCTCAACCTCAGCCGCAACCTGCGCTTGTCGACGAGCCACCGCGCATACATCCACCTCCACATTCGACGAGTGTGGACGCAGGGCACCCGCCAGTGCCGAAATCTTTCCCTCCTGTGCCACGGCTGGCCGTGAGCGCAAGCCTGAACGCGTTAGGGGGGTACGGCTCGTCGTCGCCAACACCGGAGTCATCGCCTCTCGTGCGCACGACAAATCTTCTGCAGAGCGACGACCATGCGGCACCGTACCCATTAGAGACGCCACCACGCCCATCAGTACCATCGCCATCCACACGCCATTTCCAGACCCCCCGTGCGCAGACAGATGAGGCGGGGCTCGTCCCGGAGAAGGCCCTGGCCTTCATGCGGGCGCAGCACCCGCTGGACCATGACCACGACGGAGCAGCAGGCGGTGCTTTCCTGAGCATGCGTGGACACGACGCCTTTCTTTGTGGCGATAGCGGAGATGTTGGGATGGGGATGTTGCGTTCAGAGGTATACGGTTCGCGCGAATCAAGCGAACATGAGCAGGAGAGCGGGTTGTTCGTAGACCCGTGGGACGCTACAGGGCAGCGTCTTGAGGAGGGATTTTTTGGGATGCAGAGGTTTCAACTGGGAGGCGGTGGGGAGAGTACGGGGACGATCGACCCGCGCGCACTGCTGGGCCCCGTCGCGAGCCCCGTCGCTGCCCCTATACACACCCCATCACCGACTCCGTCGCCTGTCCGTGTGCGCGAGAGGCTGAGTCCTCTGGGTGCGAGCTCTGAAAGGGTGACTGGGACAGACGAACAGAGACAACAAGACCAGGAATCAGGCCTTTACCTCGACCACGTCCAGGAAGCAACCCATGATCAATCCCTCCATGAAGATCGCGTCCACCCTCACAATGACAACGATCACTTATCGCCAACATCAACACTAGCAGCGCCAGCGAGGGTGAAAGAGCGCGGCGCGCGCCCCGTCACGCGGCCGCATACGATTTTTGCGCTCGCGCCAGACGTGAACCGGGTGGCGAGCGAGGTGAGTACAGCGCACGTCGTGGACGGAAAGCGGCACCGGATGCCTACCTTTCGCGGGCGCGAAGCAGGGCTACACGGGCTCGTGCGGACAGGTTCTGGACGAGAATCGATTCCCGCTGGGGGCAACGGCCACGAGGACGACAATGACGACGGTGTGAGCGTGATCAGCACCAAGACAAGCACGGGCAAAGGCAAGGGCAAGGGCAAGAGCAAGAGTCGACCCCCACTAGAGATCACCGATGGCATGCTGGCGTCCACGGGCGAGGGGCCGAGCAATCTGGTGATTCACAAGCTCGCGACGGAGGATACGTACTGCCATCAGTGCCGGCACAAGACTCGGCTCGAGAAAATGCGCTGCACGATGATAAGGAAGAATGGCGTACCATGCGGGCTGCGATTCTGTCAGCGATGTGTCCTGGTTCGGTGAGTCGCACTATGCGTGCTTTATGCCCTCAACTTACCAGTTCTAATGCGCAGATATCCGGGCATGGAGTTCGACGCGTTTGCGCGGGTCTTCGAGTGCCCGAAGTGTGCGGACACGTGCAACTGCACAGGCTGCTGCGCGCGGCGCGGCGAGACTTATGTGTCGACTCGCAACGTGAAGGTCTCCATCCCAGGCTATGGCCGTGCGAACTCCAGCAACGCGAAGACTGTCACGAAACCCAAGACGAAGCAGGCTGGGAGCAAGAGCAAAGGCAAGCACACGTCTGCCCCGTGGGAGCATGAATCCGCGTCCTCTACCTCGTCATCCTCTCCGTCGCCGTCGCCGACACCGTCGACATCGGCGTCGGAAGAGGCGCCAGCGCCGCACGCGCTGCCGCAGGGCGCACTGTGGGGGACGGTGTACGCTGTGTCGGGCCGGGAGCGGATGGGCGTGGGTTTCGTGCTTGACGAAGGGAGCCAGCGGATCGGGGTGCTGGACGCCACAACTGGAGGCACGGGGAAAACGAGGAGGCCGCGTCAGTTTATTGGGGTACCGCAGAAGGGTTGGAAACTCGCGCCTGTAGAATTCGAGGGTGAGGAAGGCGGGAGCATAGGTGTGGATGAGGGTGATGTGGGCGAGGAGGTTGAGGCCGAGAGAGGCGCGAGGACGGTCCACGCTTGCGTGGGGTCGGTACGGACGATATATCGGTGGCATGATGAGCAGTGCTTCGGGGGTGATCTGACGCCGCCACCGTCAGAGGAGGAAGTTGAGGGCGGGGAGAAGCACCAAGAGTCGCCGTCATCAGCGTCGGGTTCAGGAATGGGGTCGAGTGGTGATGGTGATATGACAGCGACGCCGGTGCCTCTGGAGGATCTGACGTTCATTCTCGCGAATGCACTGCATCTAGCTGCGAGTACTAATACTAGCGACGGTGGGGATGGTTCCGGTTCATGACTCGGATATGGTAAAAGGTCTCTGTTGGTTATTCCTCGAGGACGGTGTGTATATCAAAGCGGCCATTATTGCATCATATGATCGTATATCGAAGTGTCAGCCAAGTGTCAGTGCAATCATTGCTGTCTATACAACTATGCTGATCAGTAGCCGTGTACGAGGTTGGATTGAATAGCTATTATGTTAGTTGCTGCCTAAAGATGTTTTGTATTGTAGATCAGGATTTATTGCATACAATATGTCATATTACACAGATGCTACTGGTGAACCGTTAGAGCCGATCGTCCATTCCGCCTTGACGACCCCTCCTGGGTTTCGTCCCGCCTGCGCGACTTGCCTCGGTTTCTGCTCTCATCACGTACTCACTGAGGGGGTATGTCTTACTCTCACATACCAATCCCGGCGACAAATCAGATGTTGTGGTTGCGTTCTCAAGCATGGGATTAATCTCACGCCTCCTGATCATTACTACTTCACGCTAGCTACCGACGCTAGCACCTGACACTCAAGCTAGCAAAGCCAAACCGCCCAGCAAAAAAGTGCGAAACTGATAGGCGCCTTAGATAAGATGAGAGCGCCTGTGCAGACGCGTCGCCCTTTCGCACTTGTGCTCAGGCTTGCGACGCACCTTTGCACTTTTGTCGCGTCTTCGCACTTTCGACCTACCTTCGCACTTTTGTTGCACCTCTGCGTCGTCATCCTCAATGATGCTCCGAGGTCATATACTCATTTCTAAGTTGTTTATTAAACCAGTATCAATTTAGATAAATATCAAACATCATCAATGTATTTTTGCATATGACGTGTTTTATATACCACCTACATATAGAGAAGAGATCAACTTGTGCCTTCAGGTAGATAGGACATAGTCATAGTCCATGCAGAAAGTCTCTGAAAGGGTTCATCACAATTTCTTGGGACCATCTGCATGTCTCAAATGAAGAGTACCTAACTGTTTGCATGAGATCATAATGACTCTGTGAAGGCGAATGAAAGTGGACAGTGCTCGCGGTCTCGCAGAATGTCTGATTCACAAGACTACAAATATTGTTGCATCAACATCGCTAGTCAATATAGCTTGTTCACTGTGATTCAAGGACCATTGAACCAGATCGTATCAGAAAGGTTGATGGTTCAGTATGCAGTCTGGAAAACATATTTCATGTCTATC
>JAAIFI010000360.1:0-30572 GCA_011032875.1 Phlebia tremellosa | reverse complement strand
CTACCCCCTCAAGCGCCCGCATTTGAACGCAGACTAGCGATTTCGCACTGTGCCTCGCAGCCCTCACCTCTTAGACTTCAATTAACAAGGACATTCTGCTGAGCTGGATAGTGCTGTCTAGTAGCCGCTTGCCGCGCCCATTCTTTTCGGCGACTCTAGACAGGTGAGTAGCTTGTGTAGTTTGTTAGTGATACAGGGATGAAGCTGAACTAGGTGTCAGTAGACACGCGTTCCTCTGAGCATTGTTAAACGAACGTATTAGCTTATAGGAAGGCGAAATCTCATATTATTGAAATTGGGCTGTTATGGCCCACTGACGCCGGGGCCTGCAGTGTCGTATTCAGCCTGCCCACACTGGAACTAGCGGAACTTATCGGTATTCCAGAGTATGTATTCCATATCCCCGCCGAACTACGGTACCTCGTCAAGATGCGCCACAAGTTTGGTCGCTTCCAGGAGCTCAGACAAACACTCTGAAACTGACGAGTCCGAGTCGCATTTGCCGCTCACAACTCTGCTTACGCAAGATTCGGAAATGATCAAATAGTGGTGGGCTTGTCTGTCTATCATATACCTCCGCAGAAGAACGAGGAAGTCCCAACAATCCACTCTGTACACTCACTTTGAACACACGTATGACCAACAAACTCGCAAGCGTCTCCGATGTCGAGGGCAAAACGTTCGACTACGTCATCATCGGTGAGCACAGTCTTATCCTCATTGTGGCGCATCTTCATTAAACGTACTGACACTGTCATTAGGCGGGGGAGTACGCAAATTTGATGTATATGAGTGCGAGGAACTTGCTAATAATAGTCACAGACCGCAGGATGCGTCCTCGCCAACCGCCTGAGCGAGGACCCAAACGTCTCCGTTGCTGTCCTAGAGGCCGGGAAAGCGCGCTTCGGCGACGCCCTCATTTGCACGTACCATTCATCATCTTCTTATAAGACGCCACCATTGAGATTTGTGTAGCTGGGCTGGTGTCGTGGTTGCAGCAGCTCAGGAACACCGAGTACGACTGGGCCTTCCCGATCGAGCCTCAGCCAAGGGTGAAGAACTCGCATGCAATTCAGTGGAACAGGTGACGATGCACTGCAAGCTTACACACCCACAAGTCCTGAACGAGTATGTAGAGCAAAGACCCTCGGTGGAAGTTCCACTGTCAACGCCATGATTTACACGAAGCCGGGTCGCGAAGAGATTGATAGTAGGTGCTCATAGGTGTTATATGTGTCACTCATTCCGACCACATCGCTCCAAATTACAGTGTTGGAAGCCTTGGGCAATCCCGGGTGGAATTTTGAGACGTTTCAGAAGTACGCAAAGAAAGCGGAGAGGTTTTGTGCCCCTCTGGAGGGTATTCCTGACAAGGAATATCGTGATCTCTATAACCCGGATTCTGTAGGACATGATGGTACGTACTATATGTATTTGGTCCGATATAGAATGATACTGACTATCGTCCCGTCGAACAGGGCCCATCTCGATCTCTTTCCTTCGAACTGGATGCGGAGCGGAGGCTGCTTTCCAGAAGGTTTGTTAAGTACCGCAGCAATTGTTGTATTAAAAGGATGACAGAGTCATATGTAGAGTCTTGAAAGCAACGGATTGCCCGTCAACTCTGATTCAGTGAGTCAACCACCCGCATTCACACAAAACCTCTCCTGACAATACTTCACTCACAGCTGGGCGGAAATGTAAGAAGCGCACTCATGTCTCTCGATAGGAAAGAACGCTAACTTGAACAGATTGTCGGCAGCTACAAGAGCGTGTCCACCATCGATCAAGACAGTGAAACCCGATCTGAGGCTGCTACGGTGATTATCGTCCAGATTGTGCAAAATCTGTCGGACGTATCGTGCTAATCTCGTACAGAGCTACATCCTGCCCATTCTCGGGAGAACCAATCTCAAAGTGTTGACCGAAGCGCAGGTTCTCCGCATCATCACACAGAAGAAGGGGAACGTCATCGTTGCCACCGAAGTCGAGTTTCAACTCAATGGACAAAGTCACAAGGTATCGGCTCGACGCGAAGTCATCTTGTCTGCTGGGTCGGTCGCTCATTAATTGAGTATCCTACTGTCTCTATACCGAAGCTGACACTGTGCTCTGCCAGCACCATCAAAACCCCACAGATCCTCGAGCTTAGCGGCATAGGCGACCGCAGCATCCTGGAGCCGCTAGGGATCCCGGTGGTCGTCGACCTCCCCGCCGTTGGAACCAACGCTCAGGACCACATCCTGTGCGCGGCGCCTATGTTTCGTGAGTGCTTTCAGACGGGTCTTTGGGTATACCGTTTCTGATCTGAAGGACGACAGGCATGAAAGAGTGTGATGGTCTTATCACTGCAGGTATGCTAAGGAACCCTGAGTATGCAGCAAGTGTTCGTGAAAAATAGTGAGAGTTTCCCGTGCACCGAGTGTTCTCACATCGGTCTGACATTGTCTCTGCACAACTAGCGGCCTGCAGGGTCCATACAACATCGTATCGAATGCATTCGCATTCGCTCCACTACAAATCTTCTCCGACAAAGCGCAGACGATCATCGACAGAAAGAAAGCCCAGATAGCAGCACTGGGACCCGACTATCCTGCAGGCCTGCGTAAGATGCAAGAAGCGCAATTGAAGCTTTTGGAATCCTCACGCGTTGTCGAGTGTGAACTCTTCGTTTCCTCTGTCGCCCCCGTTCCGGACACGAACCATCCATATATTGCCCTTCCGCCTATTCTCAGTCACCCGTGGTCTCGAGGCAGCGTCGTACGTGCATCTCTTCTCTTACAGATACCAACCCGCAGATATTGACGTGGATGTACAGCACGTTGCCAGTGCAGACCCGCTGGCGAATCCGAAGATCAACCCTGCATACTTGGAGGACGACATCGACTTGGAAATGCTGGTTGAAGGATACAAGTACTCGCAGAAGGTCGCGCATACGGCTCCCTTCAAGGACCTCATTGACGTGCAAGTGAAGCCTAGTTTGGACGTCGACCTGTCTGATGACGACAAGCTCAAGCGTAAGTGTGCTACCTCTGCGTGTGTCCGTCCGTCGTCTGCGTACGCTGACGTCGACGTCGGGTAGAATTTGTGAGCGAGAACATCGCAACCGTCTGGCGTACGTCGTTAGATCGCTAAGGATTATTTTGTCATCTCACCGCCTGCGAACACCTTTTGTATAGACACATGCGGCACAGCGTCCATGCTCCCCAAAGATTCCGGCGGCGTCGTTGATCCTACGCTCACAGTATACGGCACATCCAACCTTCGCGTCGTCGACCTCTCGACGCTTCCCTTGCTCGTAGCTTCTCACCCGCAATGTGAGCATATCGCGCTACTAATACTAGTATAATATGTGACTAACCGTGCACGTGTTTGGGTTTAGCGTATGTATACGCTCTGGCTGAATACGGTGTGTCCGAGTCCGTTGAAACGCGGGGTGTTTTGTGTGCTGATTCTTGAATCTGGTTGTGATAGCTGCGGACATCATCAAGGGTAGCCGTAGCGTGTAGACGATCTGCTCGCTGTTCGTCAGTGGCCATAGCGACCCACCGTCGCATGCAGTGCCGAGGAAAGGGGAATATGTCACACGGCGAGGCGGACAGTCGAGTATTATATCCATACAGACACAGACTGTCTCCAATCATCAATAATCCGTATCATATCAACATTGCGATGCATCCCGCCAGACGGTAGTGTGTTTGAGAGCGCGAAGAACTTACCCCCACTTGTGACGACTGGCCCATCGGGTCATGTTCCATCTCAATAATTTGCCTGACCTCACTCATTCAGCTCTGTCTACTCTGTAGATAGGACCGTAGCTATACCTATGTAGTACACGGTATATAAGTACATAGAATCTCCTTTTCAAAGAGTAAGAGCTCGACCTTGAGGAGGTGTGTGGGCTTCAATGAGTCACAGATCACGCTGATCGCGTGTCGATGTGTCACTGTAACGGTTCCCTGCCTTCATTGGACTGCGACTGCCTCAACTCTCCGACGACCCACTGACAACCAACATGAAGCCGGAGAGGGCTTTCCCATCTCGCGTAGCTACTGGAATTTGACTTCGAGTCTCCTGTCGCAACTGGTGTTGGTGAGTGAATTGCCTTTGTAACTTGAAAGTGGTGGCTAGATGGATTCATAGTGTTTGTAGGCCCGCGTTCGAGCTTTCGCGCCTCGGTATCCAAACGTGTAGCGTATCCAATTCAAGTCCATACATATAATGCAACACGAAGTCTCAGGACTGCAAGACACCGATGACGCACCTTACTAGTACGCGATGAAAGCGGTCAAGCGAAGGGGTCCGTACACAACAGCATATCAGCCGGACTGTCGATGTGAAAAATATGGCACAGCATGCCAACACTTGACGTTGGACGTGGCCCATGCTTATACACAGGGCAATTCCTTGACCGATCGAAATCGGCCTGAAGAACTTAGACCGTGACACGCTCAACCAGCTATCGGTGAGTATGGGGGACTTTGAGATGATTCATGATAATTAATCTCATTTGGCTGCCTTAGGGCGCAGACGTGCGCTCGGAATCGTCCGTTATACTCACCGGCTGGTCGCCATGGTTTTGCTGTATGAATTCATTTCATGACCGGGCTTCAGGCCACATGGCGATAGCACTGCCCTCAGGTCTGTTATCGCGGGATACTGCGTACTCCTTAGACTCTATCTCTCCTGCGCTCAGGCCCTCCTTCCCTGGGCAACCTCCAGTTCGCTGCCGACACTCTTAGCGGCAAAATCTTCCCCCAAGGCTGATAGTCATGTTTGGTAGAAGACTTGAAGACTTGGCCAAAAGCGCTGCGTCAGCAAGGGGGGGGGATCCTTCCCTCAGACCCTCCAGATACGCGGAACGAGACCCTCTGCATACCCAGTCGGCGGCGAGGCTTTAATACTGAACACATGAGGGCGGTGGAGAGCTCTTTGATCCTATCACAACCCCTTGACCTACCTGCACAAAGCTCAATGCAACTCCCCCCGACCCAAAAATCACGCAGTCACAAGAGCTTGCTTCGCGAATATAACAAGTGGTTGGCCTTGACTTTACAACACGAGTCAATGCAGGTCAACGCGTCGGCCCACCACCTGGTCATACAGAACTGTCTACAATCAAAGACAGTATTCGAGAGCTGTCTTCGCTACTGCCAGAGTGAAAATGGTGAAGGGTTTGCGGACTTAGTCTTGTGCACGATGCATCAGGTAATGGCGATCACCCGATTTGTGTCGTTCACATCGTGCCAGTGTTCATCACAACCTGCAGATGCTCCTCGATGGCGACGATCGTCTCAAGATCGGCCCGGATTCACTTCATCTGTTCCGTCGAACAATGTTGAGGTTTTCGATGAAAAGCGAAGCCATCCCTTCTTCGCTGTTCTTGCATGACATTCAATGCTCTGAGACAGAGCCACGCTTCACAGCTGGTTATGCAGATATCTTCTATGGCTCTATGTCGACGCAGAAAGTTGCGCTTAAGCGGCTGCGCCTCTCCAAAGCGACCGATTGTCCAAATTTTTCCAAGGTGAATGGCGCGAGTTTATCGAACAGCGCATCTATATTCATCGAAATATCAGGACCTGTGCAGGGAAGCTATTGTATGGATGCAGCTTCGCCACCCTTTTGTCCTCCCATTTCTTGGACTCGATAACTCGACATTCAGAACTCTTTGCATGGTATCCCCTTGGATGAATCAAGGAAATCTGAGTCAATATCTGAGTCTCCATCAAGACATCCATCCACGAGACAAGCACCAGTGGGTCAGTCACTATTTATAGTTGGAAGGATAACACCGCCATGCTGATACTCTCGCTAGATCTGTGAGGTGGCAGGCGGCTTGCGTTATCTACATAGTGAACATGTTGTGCATGGTGATCTTCGCGGGGTAATTATCTATTCTTTCCACGACGATGCTCGCGCTCAATATCCTGCAGGCTAACATTCTCTTGGACGACTTGAATCATATCCGCATAACAGATTTTGGGCTCTCTCACTTCACAGACACTGGAAATTCCACTAATGGAGTCAGTTCTTGGAAGGAAGGGGCCGTACGATGGATGCCACCGGAAGTGTTCTTTGTCGGAGGGGTGTGCGATTATGCCGGGGATGTTTATTCATTTGCATGCGTCTGCTTAGAGGTCAGTGTGATCCTTTACGCTCGTTCGAGCTGCTTAAGACATGTTGGCCCTAGATTGTTACAGGTCGGCCTCCCTTTTCTAAACTCGCTACAAACTTACAAGTCATGTTCGCTGTGACTGGCGGATGGTCTCCGCACGGTGACTGGTTTGCGGCTGCAATTGTTCAGGAATCCATTCGTGGACTTGACAAGGTTGTTTGTCAATGCTGGTACCCGCATCCTGAAATGCGACCAAGCATGGAAGAAGTGGAGCAGCGTGTGTTAGAAGCTCGGCCCTGATAGACAATCAGACTCTTATCCGGTGCAATAAGCTTTTTCCGACTTATGTCGCCCGTATGCTAGCCGTCCTTCATTTCACATTCATTATGCAGGATACTTTCCAGTTACTTATGTTCTTCGCCTTTCCCAGGTTATGGGAATTACTCGATACGTAGTATACGTATCGTGCTACCACTTACGATAGCACGGAGTTCTCCTCTTCGACTCTCCCCTCACCGCCTCTGACGCTTTCATCACTTTCTGCGGTTTCTACCATCCTTGTATTAAGTAGTGGCTTACTCTCAAGTTTTTCTGCACGGGCTTCGTCTCGACTATGCGTGCGCTTCCCTCTGAGGACTGGTCTCTAGTGTGTTCCTCCGCGTCCCTTGTGCTCTCCCCCGTCCCCACGCCTGGACCCCTCTGCATCACGGTCTCCGTGCCCACTTTTGTTAGATGTGGTAGATGCGGTGGCGGTGGCGGAAGTCATAGTAGTAGTAGGCTGGTTGCGCGTAGAGTGCGCGTCAGCCCAAGCGGCCCCGCCGATAGGGTCATCGGTGTCGGGGTCTATCATGGACGGGACGGCGGCGATGTCCAAGTTGGCACCCTGATTTGTGACCCGTGAAACACGGACTGTTGCCTTGGGGGCCGTGATTGTAGAATTTATAGTTTTCTGTCCTAGTAAAATGTAGTAGTTCCCACTGGCAACGAGGTGGTGGGTTGGTCAGAGGCTGTAGGACGGGTAATCTTAAGGATGTAGACCATGTTGAGGCGCACTGGAGCAGCGACAGACCACCTAGCGATGGCCTGTCCCGGTTGAGCCTGTTCGTGGTAGCGCATGTGAACTGCGATGTGGCGCACCCCGCCACGAAAGCGTCGAGCGTGACGTCACGCGCCGCTTCGCGCTTGGTCACGGGCTGTATGTTGTAACGGTGCGTGACTCCTTCCGACAAATCTCGGAGTACCCTCCCAGCAGGAGACGTTTCGTGGCTATAGGTATATTGCGGGCGTGCGCGAGATGACACCCGAGAAAAAGAAACATGGCGCGCCGAACGATATCAATGACCATAACACCTCACAGTGTGCTTGCACCTTGCAATCCTTCTCGTCCTGACCCGAAGACGGCAACCTCGCCTTGAACACGCTGCCGGGCCCTCCTCAATCTCCAATTCTCCCATTCACGAATCACCCTTCAGACTTCTTCCCCTCCGAGGACCTTCCCAGCAGCGTCCGCGCCTCGCCCTTCATCTTCGCCATGAACCCTGTCTTCTTTGCCTTCTGCGGCGTCTGTGTCTGCTGTGGTTGTTGCGGTTGTTGTTGACTTTGCTGTGGTGGCTGGTCGTAGGGCTGTTGCTGTTGTTGAGAGGGTGGTTGAAGTTGTTGTTGAGCAAAGGGTTGAACGTTCGTGGTTTGGTAATCGGCGGACTGGCGTGCTGCAGGCTGCGCTTGCTTCAGCTCTAACCCTGCATCGCGGACACTTGGCCCTACGTTCGGTTTCACATCGTCCTGGCTGAAGCTCACGTGCTTCGCGTTCGTATTCACGTCCATGCTCGCGCCAGTATTCACGTCTGTGTTCGCGCCCGTATTCGCATTGAGGTTCGCATTCGTGTTCGCGCTGGGATACACCGCCTCGCCCTCCGTATTCAAAGCCCCGAGCCCGAGGGCGCCCACACGGTGCCCTCCCGTCATCGTCTCCATCTCCATCCCAGTCCCAGTCCCCCACCCCGCCCCAGTCCCAGTTCCGATACCGACGCCAGATTCGCCCATCCCGATACCAGTACCGTCGGCCACTCGATCAGCGTTAGCACTGGCGCGCGTGTTCGTGCCGGTAATAGCGTTCGTGCTGTTGGACTCGGGCGCAGCACCGGATGCGGCACCTAAACCGAGTAACCCCACGCGCATCTCGCGCGCCCGCTTCTCCCTATCGGCCCTCTCTTTCTCGCGCGCCTTCTTCTCCTCGTCTGCCCGCTCCTTATCCTTCTCCCTATTCACCCGCTCCTTCTCCTTCTCCTCATCCGCCGCTTCGCCAGAACGGTCGATGATGCGTTCCACAGGCAAGACCGCAACGCCCTGCTCATCCCCCATCCTGACATCGGTGTGCTCGAATGGACGCGCGCCGGTCGGATCTTCTGTCCGAACAAGCGGCGACATGGACGGCACCGATGGCAGGGACGGGAGAGGCGGAAGGGAGGGCGGGGTGTCTGTCAAAGGTGAGCGTGCCGCGGACGTAGCTGTCGTGGGTGTGAAAGTAGAATTAGATGTGGAAGTGGCAGGTGGGCCGGGCGGGCCTGCACAGTCGATCGCGTGAGACAATGCAAAGAGTAGAAGATAAAAAAGATGAAGACAGACGTACCCGTACCAGCAAAGTCGTTATTGACATCAGCTGCGTTCTCACTGCGGACAGTCGCAGGTACCTCAGCACCGCCCTCTTCGCCCAGCACACCAGAAAATGCGCCAACGCGCTCAGCGGCGCCGTCCGTTTCTTGCGATGGGTGCGAGCGGTCGTACGCAGAGGCCTGTGTCGTCTCCTGCTCGTTCTTCTCGTGACTGTTGCTGTTCGTGTTTCCGCTCAGGGTGTCCGCTGCAGATAATCAAGGCGCGCGTGTTAGCACTGAATTGCATCACAATATTACAAAAATGGGTAGAAAATAAGAGACCTCTCGCGCGTAGGAAAGCGCACGAGACAATTCGCGGATCCAGAGATGTGCAGAAAATATCGCAATATAGAGATAGAGAAAGAATCGAGAAAGGAAAGAACACGCACGCAAATACGCCCTGACAGACTGCGACAAGTACGCCGCCGCGGACTGGGCGCCCGCGTTTATATACGACACCGCGGTGCTGGGCCCGTCGTCCTCGCCGCCAGGGTATGCGCCGGGCAGCTCGTAGCCGGGCGTGCCTGGAGTTCGAGGCATCGACGACGAGGCAGTAATGTTGGCGTAGTTGGGATGCGCGTTCCCTGATGTACTCGGTTGCTCGTCCCCTGGCGTGCTTGTTGCTGAGGCAGAGATGGGGGGAGACGTCACAGCTACGATGGAAGCAGGAGCCGTAGACGTCGAGGTGAGGTTTGAAAGCTCGTATCCCGCATTTATCACTCCTGACAACCTCGATGCAGAGTCATGAGCAGCACCCGTGGCAGGGCGGACGTGTTCCTGCTCGAAGAGCGCGGTGGTCGTCGGATTCATGCTGTTATTGTCGATTGTATCCTGAGCTTCACGGCTATCGTTTTTTGGGGTGATTAGATGAGCACCATTTGTGCTAGTAGTAGTAGTCGGGTTGAGCACATCGGCACTCCTGGTATCCCGCCCACCGACGGGGTCGAGCAGCGGTGGGATTATGCTAGCCACGTCCATGTTGTCGCCGTACTCTATGACTCGCAAAATGCGATAAACTTGTTGTTGAATTGTCGGAAAGGTTTACCAAGTAGACCTTTGATTCAAAGAATCCCTGGCGAAGTCTTCCTCGTCGGTATGCAGTCGTGACTCTTGAGTAGTGCGTCGCTACCGTTCGTTACCCCGCGATGGTCGTGAGTCGTGCAGTATTGAAGGGTGAAGTGAGTTGTAAGATGAGGAAACGTGTTGGGAGAATAACATGAGGTGTTATAAGGCAGGACGAGTGGGCATGCATGATGTCAAAGCGGACAGCAGGCGTGTGAGATGTGGCGCAAGCAAGCGCGTCCGGGCCGCAAAGCGCCGGCGTCTCCAAGCGCGTGACGTCATCAGCCAGCAGTCGCTCGAGCGCCCGCTCGCAATATTTTGTATTTCTCGTTCAACATCAACGCGTGCACGCAAAAATTTCAGGCAAAAATTTCCAGGAGAAACGGCTACATAACTATCATTTTTTCTTCTTTTACCGTTATGCATAAGAAAGACTACGCGCTCGAGCAGAACGCTAGCTCGTTTAAATGAATTGTCTAGCGTGCAAACTTCGAACTTCGGTAAATTCAACGTTCAACATTCAACATTAATATTTACGGTGTGGCGGGTGTACTGGTGACCTCGACACATCGGCGATACCAGTAATTGTGAGCATATATTATCAAGATCTGGTTGTTCCGTATCCATCATCTAATGGTGTGCTGTATTGATCATAGCAAGCATCAGGTGTGGCGCCCAGTGAGATCCAAGGCCGGGGTAGGCATTTGCAGGGTTTCTTGAGACTGCGGAGATGTGCCCGCGTTCTCCTCCCGACCACCCTCGAATGCAACTATATCAGGAGAAGACCACTGTTTCCAGAAATCCGATGGTTAGTGCGACCTGAGGACTAGATCCGATATTGCTTGAGCATCACTCACCTCATCGGTGTGCACATCCGTGAGCCTGTAAGCTTGCATGGAGGGTTGTGGAAATGTCACTGTGTCTTCGCTCCCCTCTCTAGCCTCGAAGTACTCTCGCAAATATCCCCGTCCCTGGTCAAAATCGTATCCTTGGTGATCTGCAAGAATCATGTGCAGAATCCCCGCCAGGGTGGCAAAACTGTCATCCGGTCCTAACGCGCGGAAAAGATGGTTGAGAGCTCCGCAAATGATGCATATAGGTTGGGAGGTGGGAATGGCACGATACGGTCTCAGCGATCGTTCGGGATGCGACATTGCAAGTCGTACAGTGAGGGTCTGTCGTTCAGCAGGCTCGAGAAATTCATGGAGCAAAGTCATCAGCCGAGGGGCATGACACACAGCAAGTTCTACGTGGAAGCACAGGGACGTTAGGGAAACTGCCGTTGATGCCAGGCAAACTTGAACAAGCTGCGTTTCGGTAAGCCGGCTTGCATCCGCAAAGTTTTTGTAGGCAAAATTTGCCCATGTCATGGCCTCTAGATAGAGAGAGGCGTCAGAAGGAGCGGTCACGCAGCACAGCCGACTCACGCTCTGCATTGAATTGCCAGCTGTGACGCAAGAGGTACCGGCACATCAGGCATGCCGGCACAATCCATGGGTGCGGCTTGCGATCCCGAGCAAGGCGACCCTCAGGGTTGACCGAAAGTGTGAGTTGCCTGGCACAGATGCTACTGAGGACGTTCGGAAAACAACGCGATTCCGTCGCATGCGTCTCCTCCAGTAGATCCAAGCAGACCAACAGCATCGCGCCTTCGTACGAGCCCATACTAGGTCTTTGAGACGGGTCCCCGGAGAGGACCTGTCGAAGGAATTGGTAGTGCCGGATCGACGACCATTCACGGATCTGGAAAGATATCCTCGGAGAGAGGATTGCAGGGAACGAGAGGTCCTTCTGGCGCAGGCCGACCACTTTCAAGGTGCGGCACAGCGAGCGTACAAACAGGCGGTAGTTTGTAGCATATCCAAACTCCTGAAAGTAGCGGAACGTCGGCAGAAAGAGCTGGGAGCGCATGGAGAGGAGCGCATCCATCAGACCCTCGTGCTCCAGCGCCGTACGGGCAGACGTATCGAGATGGTTGGACTCCCACGTCAGCCAGAATCGTTCGACATCGATAAATTGAGGGCCCACGACGACAGATGCACACACGTTGAAGATTTTGTCCATGAACTTCCTAGTCCGAGGGCCATACCATCTGGTTGTAGATATGGCCCTAAGGCACGAAGGGAAGGCAGCTATGGTAAGGATAAAAACTGGCAGAACGTACGCCTTGATGAGGCGGAAGATTGATTGCACCATGAAGAGGAATGCAGGAACCACAGGAGACTTGTAAGGACAGCTGATCCTCCACAGAGGCATGGAGGTGACGACCACAAATACGGCCAGCCCCGAAGCACACACGACGCTGTAGATGATATACAATAAACTGTTCAGCGCTGCCACGAACGGAAACAGGCCGGTTAGGAAAAGCACGACGGCGATCTGCAGTATGAGCGGCAGAACGGAGACGATCTCGGGAACGTGCCATGCCTCCAAGCCCTCATACCGCAGCTGGTACAGCTGTACCGCACGGTGAATGGGCAGGTTTGGGGGGAGGCGTAGGTGGCGGAGCCATTGCTGAACCGTGATGGCGAAGAAAGCTGAAAACAGGCTGAGCGTGAGGCTGACCACCCACAGAATGTTCAGCGTGACTCCGCCAGTGGATGGGGCGAAGGAGGATGTGACATTCTGGAGATGCAGGGGTGGAATCGAAAAGTTCACTCCGCTGGAGTTCACGCTTAACGATCCCAGTTGCCATGATAGATGAGCGAGAAGTTGGTTCGCAACATCACCTGAATCTGTTTGAAGTGAAGGATACGCTGCCACAGCGAAGGCGGTGACTATGGCAGAGAAAAGGCCAGCCTGTAGATCATTGTCAAGCATGGGTCAGACTATGCTGGTTGAAATGGATACTTACGAATATGAGGAGGTTGTTCAGTTCGTCCTTCCAGCCATCAACTCTGTCGCTGTTCTGGGCCTTGAGTTCGTCGAGAACTGCTTCCCACCTTTTTGGATCTATCTTGTTGTCGGGCTGTGTGCATAACGTTATCATTAGGAAGCTCATTGGAATGAGTACCGCTCACCTTGTCATTAGTTTCACCGTTAGACGAGGGCTTCATGGTCGTCTGCAATTATGGCTCTTACATCCGTGCACCTGCCAACAGATAGAGAACGCACGGACAACTGCTCAGACACCTCTTGAAGTTGTCTACCCAGTCGAGACAGCACATCGCTGATATCGGGCTAGTATACATTGGGATCGGTCAGTGTATCTGATTTAAGTTGAAATTCCACATACTGGTGTATGAGCCTCGTCGCGTTCTGTCGACATCATATATCAGAGTGTATATGAAGTGGGTAGAGGAGTCAATATTGGCTGGAGGGGGGGGAAGGTAGTCGTGACCAGTGACCACGCCTGCTTATCTCTACGTGGTAGAGGAGGGCTTCCCTGCATAGAACGGGTTCCATTCATAGGGCAGGTTCCATGCATGATAGATTATAGGTAGGGCGTCCAAAGCGTATAATCGATATGTGAACGTAGAGGCTGTATCGACTCGGAGTACACCGGACACGGGACCGGTGCACGGTACGATGTCGTGGTGGTCTGGAAGAGCTGGAGTTATCGATGCACTGTCATCGTCACTCCAGTCTCCGGGGCAGGAATATTATGGGAGAGAATGCTCCTAACGCGCTGCGAAACAGAGTTTTGATAATGGGCCTCCAGCCGATCGCAGTATTACGGGGCCTCAACCTAAGGATTCCTCGAACATGGAGTATAAGCTGAAAAGGGAGATGTTATATAGCGAAAGAAGATCTGTCGAACGCTGAGACTGAGATAGCTGCAACCGCATTTACCGCATCAATCACCATGTCATTTTTGGTGGACGCGTCGAATATCCACCCAGCAACTTGCCTGGGAAATTGCGGGTTTAGCTATGGATTCGTATCTGCTTCTCTCCTGGATCATCTTCATCCAAAGATGACAGTGTGCACATCTCGCCCGCTCCCCGAGACTCATAAAACCTCTCGAATCGTTCCAAATAACCTCGCGCTACTAGGAGCTCTAGGCTCCAATTGCTTTCTTCGCTATCTGCCAGTGCGAACATATTGTGCATCGTTGTCGCCAAGCGCACGAGATGGCTGCTCTGTCTGACGCCAACCATGCGAGAAAGCGAGTTAAAAGCTTTGCAGATGATACGTATAGGCTGGGAGGTGATAAGGATGCGGTACGGTCGCAAGGCCTTTTCGATATCGGGATTTGCGAGTTGTAGGATGAGCCGTTGGCGTCCAGGTGGCGCAAGAAAATCATGGAGTAGTGATATAAGTCGAGGTCCATGCCTAACGGCTATTTCTTCGTGATGACACAAAGCATTAAGAGCAATAGCGCACGATGCCAGGCAAAGTTGAACGAACTGTGTCTCCAAAATACCATCGGGGTCATTATACAGTGATTCTGCCAGCACAAGGTGTCTGCTTGCAAAGTCCGCCCAGATTGTGGTTTCTAATCAATCACGAGGACGAGTGAGATCAGTACGCAGTACGTTAATTCATACAGCGAGATTCGCTTACCCTTTATATTTAAGTGGTAATTGTACCCTTCAAAGTATTGGCACATCAGACATGCAGGCATGATCCCTGTGCGTGGCCGACCGCGAAACTGCACAAGGCTGGCCTGGTTAAATACTAACGTAGCTTGCCTGTCGCAGATGCCCGTTACCACAGCCGGAAATCGACGCTCCTCCGGCGCACAGTGGGTCTGTTCCAGTATATGCATGCAGACCAAAACAATTGCGAGGTCGTCCGAAAGTGGAAAATCTTCCTCAGTCTGGGAGAGGAGATGTTGGAGGAACTGATAATGTCGGACCGACAACCATTCGCGGATCTGAAGAGCGGTCTCTTGAGAAAGAATGGCAGGGAAGCAGATTTCTTTCTCACGCAAGCCGACAGCTTTTAGCGTGTGGCGGAGTGAGTGTACGACAAGACTATAGTCTCCTGAATTCCCTTGAAGGTGGTGGAGGGTTCGCAGGAAGGGCTCGGTACGCATGCTAAACAGCGCGTCTATCAGCCCCTCGTTGTCCGGGGGCTTGTGGGCAGATGCAATCAGGTAATTGGACTCGCGCGTGAGCCAGAACAGCTCGACCTCAACTAACCGGTCGAAAGTGATCCATCCGCCCAGAAACGTGCGCAGCTTTCGGAGCATAGGACCGGGTACGACTGCTGATGGCAGGAGAAACCCAACAGCGCCACCGAGAGCGTGCAGGGCAGAGATAACCACATACGGAAGCCCCAAAATCCAAATCATGACGCACACGCGAACCGTCTGCGCCACCAGGAGCAATCCAGGGGTTATAGGCGACTTGTAAGGGCAGTCGACTTGCCAGGAAAAGCCTATGAAGAGCAGGAAGATGGACAGACCCAGGGAGATGGCGCCGTTCCATATCATAGCCAGCACTTTATCCAGCCCGGGTAGAAACAGAAACATGCCGACGAGGAAAAGTATGACGGCTGCCTGCAAAAGCAGCGGCAGAACGGAGATGATTTCTGGGACATGCCACGCCTCCAGGCTGTTGTGTCGGAGTTGGTGCAGCTGGACCGCACGGCGAATGGAGAGTCCGGAAGGCAGGGGGATATGATGCAGCCACTGCTGGACCGTAAGCGTGAAGAACGCAGAGAAGATGCTGAGCAGCAGGCTGCCCACCCACAAAGTGGTTATCGGGGCCGCGAACAAGGGCGGAGTGAAGGAGGAAACAGTGTCGTCGAGCTGCAAGGCTGGAACCGTGGAGTTTGCAAGGTTAGAGTTGACCGTGAACGACGCTATTTGGGAGGACAGATGTGCGAGAATCTTGTTCGAAATGTCCCCTGCGGCTGGTTGGAGCGTGGAGTATTGCACTATGGTAAAGGCGGTAACTATCGCGGAGAACAAGCCAGCCTGTGAACTCTTGTCAATCACAGCTCGAACTACGCAATTCCCTAACGGATACGTGCAAATATGAGCAAGTTGTTCAGTTCGTCCTTCCATCGGTCGATCCTGGCATTGTCCTGGGCTTTAAGTTCATCGAGGATAGTTTCCCACCTTTCCGACTCGGAAAATATGCTGTCGCGCTGCCATTCCACAACCTATGAACAGCGCGCTTATCGGAATGCCATGCCACTCACCTCTATCTCACCAACTCCAGGTTTAGAGGAAGAGGCAGTCTGCAAAGTTGCCTACGATGCACATTGCGCACATCGGAAAGTCAGAATTGTACAATGATGATGAAGTTAACTAGGGACGCACAGACAACTGCTCGGACATCTCCTGAAACTGTTTACTGAGTCGACGCAGCGTCTCGTGAATATCAGGCTACAAGATATGGAGATCACTAAGTAATCCCATTATACGAGACGGTCTACTCACTTGTGTATCGTTTGCATTATCTCCTGACATCATCAAACACCAATATAGAGGGGCCTAAGGGGGCAGAGAGTAAGTAGATTGTTGCGATCACAGGCTGCGATGACTTATATCCAATCCTCCGCGCACAAGAACGCTCGCCTGCCACAAAGGCTGCGCCACAAGACGACGACGCCTGGCGTTCGAATGAGGCCGTGGGTCACTGCAGCAACCATCACCATTAGTATTGAGCGCACCTTCGATGGCAGGATTGGGATATGATACATCCAATGCTTTCACTAAAAGTCCTTGACGTATGCATTGATGAATATTGGTCGCCATGAGAAGTTCTTGATGCGGAGATACCGTAGTGGTTGTTGCTGTCTCTCTGTCACAAAAACTAATTCTGAACTCTGCTACTTACATAGGTCCATGGCGGCACGCGCGCACGAACGCCAGAGGGCGATGCTCACGAGAAGGACAACACGCGCTCGCAACTGATGTTACAGAAAGGAGCTCGCCAACTTGAATTACTGTCAAAAACATTGATCAGCAGAAAAGAACCAACATCTGAGCAATGAAACAGACCTTAACAGCGATCAAACTCGGAAGGTTCAACTTACATTGTCGTCGAGTGCGGACATACTAATAACATATCACGTCTCGAGTCCGACGTGCCCCCAACCTCGACTCAGCTCATTGATTACAACCGCCAGCTAGATCTGCCAATATTCGAAGGGCAAGGCAGCAGCTTTATGATATCATTGGTTCTTACAAGTGTCCACAGATTTTGATAAACGGAGGGAGATCTAGACGATACAAATTGGGTACGATAGCAGAGGTAGGGAGGTCGAAATCAGAGTGAAATAACAGACAGAAATCGAAACAGAGGCCAGCGGGAGGACAGACACAGCGAGGACGGAGGCAGCGAAGGGCGACGAGTAAATTGTCTCATGCGGAGAGTGGAGCGTAGCGAAGAGCGATATCATAGCGGTGGTCGTGGAAAGTGAGAGGTATCAAAGTAGAGCGAGTAAGCGTATGGCGGCGAAAGTGGTGCGGTGATAGTGATACAACCAGGGGTTTGACAGCAATCCGTTCAGTTCGAGTCAGTTTGCAGAGATACAGACATAATCCAGCAAGCAGGAGTCCCAGTTCTACAGAGTCCAGGAAAGTCCGTTTCGTTTTTGTCCGGATGTACGTCGGTCCAGGATCCATCTAAGGTTGCATCGGAATCGGGAGAGACGGGTATGAGTGTGCAATGAAGGGTATCAAGTTTCAGGTTGGCGGTCGCGATCAATATTGTCCGAGTTGTCCAATAAATTATTGTCTTCGCATCCCTTTTTCGAGTTCGTGACATTTCCAGTCTTACAGTCGTGTTGTTCAGCCGCGCGTGAGGAAAGGTACACTTCATCTTCAACAAACACGCCGCATTCACCATCGAGACTCGAGCCCTGATGACATGTCGCTGCGTGCTTCCACCTGCAAAAAGAAAAACAGAAGATTTATAGTTCGTCAGCGAAACAACTGGGCGGGGAAAGCTTACCAGTATATCTCCGGAACCTAGTCACAATCCCCAGAATCAGCAACACTCTCGATTACTACAACGCGCGATCATTCGTAGTGTGAATGCAAGACGCACCTTGACCTCCACATCCTTTATACCCTCAATGTTCACCCACTTCTTACATTTATGGCACCGACCCTGCTCGAGCTTTGTCTTCTCGTATTTTGACGTAGTTGAGTGGACGACAAAGCGGAATCCTATCGGTGGCGAAAAGGGCTTGCCTGCGGTTGACAAGCCTAAGAATAAGGCCGGCGGTCAGATATGGCGGTCCTGGTATGAGTAAAGGTCAGGGACGTACCGTGCGCATATTGCATGTGGTAGCTTTAGTTCAGACCGATGAATATCAAATCATAGGTAAAATAAAGATAATAATGGACACTCTACAAGCACACGTCAGCGTCTTCCAGGTAAGCACAAAAAGTCACTCACCACTTATACGCACTAAACTTCATCGCCAGCCATACCTTCTTACCTTCTCCACCTCGTACCCTCGGCTCGACGCACACGGGACATAGCCCAACCTACACCGAATCCGTATCAGCTCAGTGTACCACAATCGTACAACAAATCAAAACATCGGTGTGAACGCACCTTTGTCGCCCCGCGCCCCTTGACAAACCGCGGTGTATAAAGATCCCAGGGGCTGCGAGGCGGGTTGGGCACGGAACCCGCCAGAGCACCTGATCAGCGCGCGTAAGCCATTACTATATATTGGAAACAAAGACGTTGAAGGGACACACCTGTGAGCTTGGGCGCGGGCGCGGCAAAGCGGCGGTACCACAGCGGGAAACTTGCGTGAATGGGTACAGAGGGCGGCAGGGTGCGCCGAGGTATGTCAGATTCGGACGTGTCCATGTCTACGGTGTGTCATTATCAGCCATCAAGAGCTATATATTGAGGAAGGAAAGTGACAGACCTTCCTCATCCTCATCCTCCACCGTCTCATCTTCAGCATCTTCTTCCTCTGTATCTTGAGCTGCAGACGAAACTGCTCTCGATTGAACGGGAGGAGCAAACCGCGCCCTCTTCGCCGCCCTTCCCGCCCTCCCGGTCCTTCCCTGAGGCGAGCAGACCTCGGGCTCGTCCACGGTGACAGATTGCTTACGCTTTGACCTTGGGGCTGTAACTGTAGCTGAACACGATGTATCTAACATTAATCCAACAAGATAACCAAATCAGTGTCTCCCACTATACACGGGACAGAGACAGACAGAAACGCGCACCTCGATGGGCCTGAAGCTGACCAGCAGGAAGAGGTTTTCCCCGACTTGCAGCACGCGTCCGCGGCGGTGTGCGTCCATACGCGCGCGCGTCCAGTGCCAGCGCAGATCCCCTCCCTTCTTCGCCTTCATCCTTATACTCGTCTTCCTGCTCTTGTGCTTTACCCATCTTATGCTCCTTCGCCCCGACACGCGCATACGGTGCGGGTGCGGGAATACGGATCTTCAACCGAGCTGCACCTCCTTCATCTGCACCACTGACACGCGCACCACGGTAGAACGGCGGCAACACCAGCACATCCTTCATCCTCCCATTGCTTCTGCCGCTCCGTGCCAGTGCGCTACTCCCTTCGGGGCTTGACATCACAGATGCCGATGCCGATGCCAGAGACGACGGAGATATCAACCCGGAGGACGCAGGGGACGCCGAGAGCGAGGACAGTGGCGAGCTGAACGGGCTGAAGTTCCAGTCTGCCCGGGGGCTGGAGATTACGCGCGCGTTGTTGTGCGCGTCTTCCCTGGGTTTTGTGTGTATACTGGGATTCGTATGTGCACCGAAGTGAGCTTGGGGATTGAAGTGAGCGTGCGGGCTGAGGTGAGTGTGCGGGTTGAGGTGAGTGTGCGGGCTGAGACGAGCGTATGGATCGAGGCGAGTATGTGGGCTCAGGTGAGCGTGTGCATCGACATTCGCGTATATACCGCGACCCGCGTGCGGGCTGAGATGTGCAGGAAGCGGGAGTGGGACCAAATACGTGTAAGCCGATTCAGATGGTAGTCTTGATCCAGATGCTAGCTCTGCAGCGCCGCTTGAAGGATATGACGCCGAAGATGCCTCAGATTGTCCCTGAGGGTGCGGCAGAGTACGATGTGAGCTTGAGCTTGAGTCTGAGGGCCTTGGGGTACGAGAACCTGTCCGGGAAGCTTGTGCTACGCCGCTCGGGAACGGTATCCCGCGTTGCGGCGTCGAACTCCCCTCGACCCTTCTCTGATAACGAGACTGGGACTGAACAAGATCTGGTTTTGAGCTTGACCTTGAGGTCGAAGACTGCGGACGCGTATACACCGGCGAGCTAGACGTGAACGGCGTCGGTGCAGGCGTAGACGTCCCGGAACCTCGCTTGTGAGCATACGTGATCAGGGAACGCGCGTCGTCTATTCATTAAACCATCATTAGCATCGCGTACATCGCATGCGCTGACCGGAATACTACTCACCATCCCGCTCTTCACTCTCTCCACACATATCGTGGCCCTCAACTCCATCTCCGCGATACGGCGAGGGCGACACCGCCGCAGCACGTGCCCGCGCGAGGAGCACCGCCAGCTTCAGACTGCGCCCATCCTCATCCACAACAGGAGTCGTAAAAGGATGGGTTCGAGCGCGGGTCGGGGTACGCGGCTCGCGCTCCTGTACAGACGGAGATATCTGCGTGCGAGGAGACAGTGGCGGGGAACTATCAGGAAAAGGCGAAGTAGGGAAAGCCCCACCGCCGCTCCCTTCCTGTCTCCCAAGCGCACGATGCGCAGGCGAGAACGAAGACACGCTCCCTTCGGTCCCGGTCTCAGTGTCGGTGTCGCGCCTCTCGGGCACCACCTCGGCGTCAGTGTGTTCACCCTCACGAGCATCCGTATCGGTGGATACGCTTCTAGTGCCGGTACTGTTGGGGACCATGGGGGCGGCGGAGACGCGAGCACCTCGTCCTCGTCCTCGTCCCCGCCCCCTCCCCTGGCCTCGGCCTCGGGATCCTCGTGTGAGAGTACCTCTCCCTCTCCCTCGTCCTCTCCCTCTGCCTACGCTCGCGCCGCGACCCCTGGCACTTCCTCCGCGTGAGGCCGCCCTTCCTCGTCCACGAGCCCGAGTAGTCGCAGCGCCCCGCCCTGCCGCCACGTTTGGGTACTTTGGATCGAAGTCCGCAGAATCAGTGCCAACATCCTCCTGCGCTTCGCCTGACGCGTCTTCCGTACCAAGCCTGACATCATTACCGCTATGACTGTGCAGACGGTCAAGCCGGAGACGCAGAGTCACCCGTGGTACGGTCTTAGATTGTGCTTCGGGTGCGGGACTGTTTGAAGTTGAAGCGTGAGGTGAGACAATATCAACATTACTATCACGCGCTTGGACGGTGGCTTCGCAGGGAGGCGAGGGGTGAGACGCAAGAGGGTCTGTGGCGGGTTAAGAATATCAAGAGAGAAGTTGAGTGTAAGTATATCAGCGAAGTGATCTTTGTTCGATTCAGATCGAGTTGCAACGTACCGTCCTCGTCTTCATCCTCTTCAGATGCACACGATGAGCCGTCCTCATCCTCACACTCCGTCTGTTCATCTTGTGCCGAAAGCACGCCCAGGGCTGAGACGTCTTCACTAGAGGACGCGTCGACGACATCTTCGCTGTCACCATAGTCTCTCTCGTCGTCCTCGTCCTCGCACTCCGAGTCCGATTCTCTTTCTAGGTCCTGCTCTAGAGTCATATCTAAATCTACGCCGATCGCCATCTCGACTTCCATCTCCTCATCCTCATCAGGGCTCTCACTCCGATATCGATCCTCATCCCCATTCTGACTCCACCCATCGCTCCACCCATCGCTTTCGCCCACCCGGAACGGGCTGGACGTCAACAGCCCCGGAGACGAGCCGCCATTCAACGTGAGGCCTGGAGACGAACCGCCGTTCAATGTAGTGTGTCTGTCATGGCTCGGTGTACTCGCGAGAGGAAGTCTATCGGGACTGGGCGTACCCACCAGAGCCAGTGGAAACGGGGAGGGGAGCTTGAATGGCGAATCCCACGCGCCGAAAGGCGGAGGAGTCGAGCAGCCATGGACAAGCGTCGAGTCTGATAACAGAGATGATTGTGAATGCGAATGCGAATGCGTCTGTGCATGAGAGCGTGGATGAGAATGAGGTTGAGTAAGAGAAGACGACGAGGAAGGATTAGGCGACCATGCGAACGGGAACGACGGAGGGCGCTTCAGCGACCAAGCGCGAGATACAGGAGATATCGCCGGAGAAGTATGAGAAGGTGACGCGGCAAGGTCGAGCAGGGTGGACGCGGCGGTGAGGATGCTGAACGGCCGAAGCACGCTTTCCGCGTTGGTCGTCGTAGTGGTCGCCGACGACGCTTGGCTGTAGCTATTGCACCGCCCCTGAAATGCTACATCAACACCGACTGGTGATGTTGGGTACTGTAACTCGAGATCGATGTCAAGGGGCAAAGCAGAGGGCGAGGAGAAGGATGAGCGAGTGATGTTGCCCGGGAAGGGCGCGGGCGAGTCAGTGTGCACGTCGAGGCGGAGAGAGGGCGAGGGCGAGCGGAATGAGAACGGATAAGGCGACGCGCACGCGAACGGGTATGGGTAGGGCGACGGAGATGGTAGCGGCGAGTGCTGCACGTCGGTAGCGACGTCGGCGGGACGACGGGGCGTCGAGGGCGGGAGGTGGCGACCGTCGGGCGGCATGGTCGGTCAGTAGAGGTCAGTAGGAGAGGGATGGAGAGAGAGGAGGAGAAAAACGAGCAGGATGTATGCGCACCCATTATATATACCCCGTGAAAGCAGCAAATGACAGGAAACGAGCTTGTGCAGAACGCGTTGTTTGCGCGTTGTTTGGATTGCTTCCCACGCCACTCGTTGCATCGATTCAAAGCCCGCGGCTGTCAATTTAGTGGCGGGCAAGTCTCTCCGCCCGACTCCAGCTTTGACTGCACCCTTCGTTGTGTGAGACTGGCCTCCAGATTGCTTTGCATGCAGCTTGAAGCGCGACAGCCAAAAGCCTACAACATACATAACATGACAGCAACAAATACTAATTTATTTCCATTTTTCTTATCCATAGTTCGGTTCATATCGAGAATGAGAGACGGCGGAAGTGAGTGCAGAGAGGGTAGGGGTGAGGTACGGGTCAGGGTCAGGGTGAGAATGAGAGAGTGAGCGAGGGCGAGACGGAAAGCGAGGGAAACAATCGTCATCGCTAGCCGATGCGGCTCGAAAACTGTAAAGTCGATATCGCAATATCCAAGGGATCTAGCACGATGACAAGCACTCGTGTCTGCGATCTGATACATGAAGCAAAAACAATAGCCTGACCAAACGACTCCATGAGCCGCCCATCCAGGTGCATGCAGAGCGAGAACAGAGACGAACCGGTAGAAATGCATCATGCGCCTGTTGATACAAATAACAGCACTGCAACCGCAGGCATGACACGAGGACGGAGGCAGGAGACGACAGCAACGGTAACGAGGATTGAACGTGGAACCGTGGACGTGGGACTGTCGGCAGGTTGGTAGCTTAGTCGATAGATTGGCGTGTGTATGCCGATGCTTTGCTAGGTAAAGTCTGGATATATCTTTGTTTACGTCGCGCCGCATATGGTTCACTGCTTGATGCATGCCTATCATCGAATACCCTCCGTTCATCCGTTCGTTCGTTCGCATCGAGGATTCGCGATCTGCATGCTTCCCCTCCATGCATGCTGCCACGACGCGAGCAGCAGGTGATAAACCGCCGGCGCGCTAGCGCGATCCAAAAGAGGCGCGCCTACTAGCGCCGTGTCGTGTCCGTGTTCGTATTCTAGTCTTTCTGTAGCATGCGCAGAATATGCATGTGTCGTGTCACAACTCGTCTCTGTGTTGTCGACGGGGCGTGCATATACGCGTATGTCACCCGATCTAGCGCACTGCACAAGACACAATGAGAGTGAGCAGAATGCAGGAGACAACCAAGATCGCGCTCACCTCTCGCAGTGCAGACACCACACACCACCACGCGCCCTCCGCACACGCTACGCCCTGCCCTCTTCTGCCCTCGCCTTCTTACACGCCTCACACGCCCTGCACCTCCTCACCCGCTTCCCCTCCTCCTCCACCCTCACCTCATCAAAATGCCTTGGTCGTATCCAATCAAACTCGCCGTCATACTCAATTCCCTGCTTCTGCGCGAGCCCGCGGAACATCTGGCGCACGCCCTCGTAGTCGGGGTCGTCTCCAAAGTCCAGCCCACGCACGTACTGGTAGAAAATCTCGAACTCCTCGGGGAGGCCCACGGAGAGGAACGAGGCAGTCTCGACCTTCTTGTCGCGAATCATGTCCCACGTCGTGCGCACGGACTTGCCCTTCAGCTTCCGCCACGGCAGCGACCCGCGCAGGAAGTAGATGAGCACGTACGCGAGCGATTCGAGGTCGTCACGCCGCGAGCTCTCTGTGTTAATTAACGAAAAGATATCAAACAAGCGTCAGGGGTGGGGAACTAAGGAAATATATTCGTTGCTGCTCACCAACGCCAAGATGTGTGTTGATGGACGCAAAAAGGGACGTGCCAACGCCGTGGTGGGCGTCCTGGCGGTACGGTATGTGCAAACTGGTAAGTGGATCGCGCCACCTCTTCGCAAGGCCAAAATCGATGACATTCACAAACGACTCCGTCGGCGAACGCGACGACATCACGAAATTCGCGGGCTTAACGTCGCGGTGAACGTATCCGCGTGAGTGTATATACTGCAGCCGTGTAAGCTATTCGTTGATTATCAGTTTACACATACTGAAGGCACATATATGACACAGCACTCACCATCTGGTCTGCCAGCAACAGAACTGTCTTCAGAGAGAAATGCCTGTTGCACCGCCTGAACACGTCCTCCAGGGACGGGCCCAGGAGGTCCGTGACCATGACGTTGTACGCGCCGCTCTTACCCGCCCACACCATCCACGGCACCCCAGGCCCGCCCTGGAGAGTCCGATACACCCTCGTCTCCTGCTGCAGCGGCGACGAGCGTGCGAGCGCCGGCTCGACCTTAATCGCAACCTCTTTCCCCGCGACGGTGTGCACGCCTGAGAACACCGTCCCGCACCCACCGATCGCAATCTCCTCCTCAACACGGTACTTTCCGCCAAACGTGTACTCCATGGTGAGAGCAGTGAGCAGGGACAGCGTGTGGAGATGCACCTCGAAGCAAGCTATATTGTTGCTATGTCACAGTAATCGCCTGGTCGAAAGAGCCGGCTCGAGAGACACAGGGGGACAGCTGCGTAGAGAGGCTTGTGTGAGGGCTCCCAAAAAAGCTGCGTGAGCTGAGTTCACGGTGTATGTAGCCGAGCACAGGAAGCTCAGGACGCACGGCGGGAGGAGAGGGAAATGAATCCAGTCGTTGTGCGGCAGGAAACGCGAGGGACGCGGTTCGAACAACGGGAGGCCCTTGCTTAGTCAGCATTCCGCGCACGTGGGCTTTTCTTTCCTTCTCGCACTTCGGGCGCTAACAAAAAAGTATCTCAGACACGCTCATTAAGAACCGCCGTCGCCGTCGACCATGGCCCCGAGAAAGAAAAGCACGTCGACGAAGTTACAATACACACCATGCGCACTGCCGGAAGAGATTCTACGCGAAATACTCGCCTACGACCTCGTACTGTCCCCGGAGGACTTCGCGGGTGCCCCGTTCAGCGCCCGCCGGTACGGCCAGCTCACCCTCCTCGAGACGATGTCCGGCACGACCTCCTCGACATCTACGCGATACATCCGCACACCGCCCGTGAACCTCCTGCTCGTCAGCAAACAATGGCTGCGCATCGCCACACCGCTCTTGTACGAAGCCGCCGTCCTCCCCACACCCGTGCACACAGCCGCCTTCGCCGCCGCCCTCCGACTCACCGCTCTGGGCACGCACGTCCGTCGGCTACACGTCCTAGACGGATACGGGAGGGACTTTTTAGAAATTGCGCAACGTGTGCCACGACTGCATACTCTTGCGCTGCACATGGACATCCGCGCGAGCGTCAACGTCAAGGGTCTCGTCGCCGCGCTCCCGCTGCTCCGCCCCGTGTGTTTCCTCCTGTCATCTCGATATCATCCTTTGAACCGCTCTGTCACCGCTGTGCAGACTGCGCTGGGGACTGCGATCCCGCAGTGGACGTCGTTGGTGCGTGCTCACCCACTTTACGCCTCTTCTGTACAAGCATCTGTGCAAAACAACTCTACCTGATGACCTGACTTCCGGCTTCACCTTGACACACTTCTACTCTACTAACGACTTCTTACACTTCCAGACACGCGTTATTCTAAACTCAGGACTAAGCCCCTGGCTGACCGACGCGCTCTGCCGCGCTCCGTCCCTGCAGTACGTCTCCCTCGACGAGCACTACCTCGCGTACGACCAGGCGGACCACTCTCAGTCTCTCTATGGCCGAGGGTGGAGCGGGAACCTCGCGCGCATCTCGCGGAACCCGGCTTTTAGAGCCGTGCTATGCCGCGCCAAGGATCCGACGCTCAAGCAGGGCAAGTACCAGGTGCCGCAGTACCCAGTTGTTCTTCTCGATGGTGCGTTCCGACCGTAGCTCATATTGTTGTGCTCAGTTCGATGGAACATGCTGTAACTAACGATATTGGTCGCAGAGCGGACCATTGGAGAGAGCTTTTCTACTATCGTGCCAGAGCGCGAGGCCTCATAGAGCAGTAAAGGTCTCCCTGTTTTTTGTGTTATATCTACGGTAAATTTCTTGTCAATGCATTCACATCTTGTGTGCTCGACCAGAGCGCCCTTTTCACTTTCGTGGCAGATCCCGAGCCTTAATGCACGACGGTGTAGTCGCATCTGCGGCTTCAGTCGCACACCGATAGTTGGACACAACACCAGTAGTCTCACCCTCGCGTCAGTGCGAACATTCAGCTACACCTGCCCATGCCTTAGAAGTACGTACATCATCTTCATGATCGAATCTAAACTTTCTGTTCCCACGTCTGTACGTCAAAGCCCGGTCACCGCTCGAGTTACAGATATAGTCCTATCTGGAGGCTGTGTCATGCGCTCCTGACCAACAAAGATTTACCGAAATGACAGACCTCTTCGAACTCAGGACAGTTCGAACACCTCCGACAAAGAGTCCCATATCTTGGCTCCCCATTCCCGGACCTTGTCAACCTCGTGACACTGGCATGAATCACACAACGGCAGTGCTGCGATTTTGATGCACTGCCTTCGCATGAACACAGCGGGGATTGCGTCGAAGGAGACGTGTTCAGATGAAAGTGGGGTGGCACTTCGATTGAATGTCTTCTTCTGTTCAGAGCATTCTGTACGATTCACTTTGTTGCACATCAAGTTGGCAGCTTTGGAGCGGTCCAAGTGTGGTTTCACGTTATTGAACTTCCGATCTAGCCATTCTTTCCCTCGCCAAAGGCGAAGCAACTCACTCGCGTGTAGCAACGACCAGCGCGCACAGCATTCCATATCGTACCTGTCGTACCCGTCCGCTTCGACCCCCAATTCCTTATCCCAGTCAAAACCAGGCCCAATGTCTGCGAGGCGTAGAAAGGCCGCAGGAAGAATCGATGGGATGTCGAAGTCAACACCCATGCGGATAGCCAAGGCTGGTTCAGGGACAGGCGCTTCGAATATCTCCTCTCTCCGAGAGGAATACATATCCTCATATTCGTCGAATGTTGTTGGCCATTGTGCACATATATTTTTCTTCACCAAGGTGGTGACCCAAGTGATCTCGTACTTCTTCGCCATCCTCAGCAACCTCATCTGTATCAGTGGTGTATCCGGGTTCCAATCCTTTGTGACCCACTCCTTGAATATAAGCGTGCTGATGGTGAACGGAGTGGTCAAACATTTATACGTATATGGTAAGCGACCGTGTATTGAACATACGAAGGGTCGTACAGGGCGCGAAGGATCGCTTCGACGTCCTGAGCCTCATCCGGCAAGCGTACCATCGCCACACCATCGTAGGTCTCAGGTGAAGGCTGCTCTGGCAATGTAAACATGCCCGCGAACACAGGAGAGTGTCGCCGGAGTATCGCTTTGTCGACTCGATTAACGTGGTCACTGCCACCTGGGGTGCTGCACACTATAACGATGTCACCGTCCGGGAAGTACAACGGCGGCAGTACGTCGCCCTGAGCGTGGTTCAGATTCTCATCCTCCATATTTATCTAAACTATAGTGAATAATTCAGTATGTTGTCGTACAATCAAATAGAGACGACGTTGACCTGCTGATTGGGACTTTCAAACGTCTAGTAGTCAGAGCTGGCTGTGTGGATCGATGTTGAATACTACTAAAGTCGGTGTTATGGAGGAGCTTGAAATAGGATACGGAAGCTGGAGACGCTGACGGTCCGGATATGTTACATCGACCCGAGAGCCGTCATGAAAGAGACTGAACAGAGCTTTGGAGCAAACACTATATATGATCCTTATGTTCGTTCGAACAATGGTACTATCATGAAGGCTTCAGAAGGCGGGACTCGGACATCAATGCCAAACGACCAACACTACAAGAAATCTGCATAATGAGCTTCATCATCTACTGCTCAAACGTTCTTTGTCTAGCTTGAACGATTACAGCTTCGTCTCCTCTACATTCGCGACGCCGACGATGCTGCTCTCGTGGCGTGGCAAGTAGGATCAACATATTCAAAAGTGCCAATGATACCACCGCGTCCCTACAAGAATACGCCATCAGTGTCATGTTTTACGAGCAGCATGCCGAGGTCAATGACATACCCTGTCTTCGCAACTAATGGGGAACCCTGCGCCTGGGAGCTCTGCAGGAGTTGTGACACACATTTCACGCCAGTCATCACCATTGCCAAGACCTCGCAAGTAAGCTTCAGAGCGCTAGATGGAGTCGTAAGTCTTGAGGTGTAGTTGTGAACTTGGCGAGTACGTACGCGTTTCACCTCGGGACCGGAGAAAACACAGCCCTGTAGCCAATGTATACTAGAGTTGAGAGCGTGGTTTGAGACGGCGTGTAATCAACATACCACGTTCCAGAACGCGCTCCAAGACGGACGGCACCGATAGTCAGGTTGGCTGCTTCTAAAGTAACCAACAATCTGTCCATTCTCCATGCCGCAGATATGGGGCATCGTAGTAGTGCCATGAAGCGCGAGCGGCGCATCCTTGCACACTTCGGGTCCCCGAATCTGCGCCGTGTACTCGCGTACATCGTACGCGAGGCACCGCCCGGCCTGAGGCTCTCCCCAGAGTGCACTGAGCCAACGGGAACGCCCCTCAGGGCCTTCCTGCTGCCTGTGTCTCTCCTCATCCTGCCTCCATTGCTCACGCATACTTTCCTGCGCGCGTTTCTCGCTTTCCCACTCAGACTGTTCTCTCATCCGCCTCTGACGTTCCTCCTCCCAATGAGCACGCACTGATCCCCATTCTTGACGCTCGCGCTCAAAGCGCCGAGACATGCTGGAACAATAACTGTTGTAAAGCCCTGTTATACTCCCCACGAGCAGGAAGTTAATAAATATGACTGCGACAATCGTGCCGGTCCACGAGGTTTGAGGCCGGGACTTTTGCTGTTCGGTGACATGACGATGGTTGTGTTGATCATATGACTCTCCATCGTATGTGTGATACGAAGGCGGTGGCGGAGACCTTGCGGGGCTTGTGAGGAGGGGATCCGTCGCGTTGTTCATGGTCAACTAAAGATAGCACTTGCTACAATGAATGTATCAACATATGGACCACACCTCATTATTGGCGACATACCTCGTGTTTCAATGTCGATTTCTGCGTATGCAGGTGAGGGGAATGGGCAAGCAGAGACGTCCCAACTATCGGAGCATCTTGTATTATATACGAACGCCTCAGAAGCATGCTTGATATGGTTTGATCGGACAGGAGATTACGTCCCGTTGTCCAGCCTCTGGACTCTTGTAAAGACCCCAGATACCTTCAGGGACTATATTCAGTCCTGTTCATACGACCGCTCGATAATCTGTGATGTCGCTGCGTGCCAGTGACTCCTCCTGGAAATGACCGTCAGTCACTCGTTTCAGTGGGCAGAACGTGTGCTGTCTACCTTCAGCCTCGCAAGGGAGGCTCCCTACCTAAATACACATATGATTCATCAGTCTCGGAAGAAGCCCTGCGTCGAAGCTGCACATGTACCGCAGGATCTTGTTTCGTATCAAAAGACACGAGGATTGTGCAGTAGGCAACAGATGATAAATGCGATGCGATGCGAAACTCGAATGCCAAACTTGTCTTTATATCCTTGGGACCTATCTCATGCAGCTACGGCTCCTGCACCACCACATTGCTCTTGAGATCATTTTCGTGGCAAGTAGGGTCGACGTATTCGAAGGTGCCAATGACACCGCTCCGTCCCTGCGCCGAACACGCAATCAATTTTTATGTTTGCACGAGCAGAGTACAGGGAGTAATGACATACCCTGTCTTCGCAGCTGACGGGGAACCCAGCTCCCGGAAGCTCTGCCGGGGCTGTGACACACATTTCACGCCAATCGTCGCCGTTGCGCAAACCTCGCAGGTAAGCTTCAGAGCGCTGGATGACAGTGTAAATATCATTGAGCAATCGTAGGTTTAGAGCAGACGCACACGTTTCACCTCGGGACCTGAGAACACACAGCCCTATAGCCAATGTACGAGTAGAGTGAGCCGCTCATGTGTACTTAATTAATGGGCGATGAGCTTACCACGTTCCAGAATGCACTCCAAGATGGACGGCATGTAGCGTCCGGTTGACTGCTTCTGAAATGGCCGATGATACGCCCATTATCCTTTACAACCAGAACAATTGTGAGTTTTTGCTCATCTTGCGAACTTGAAATGACTTACCACACGGCAGGAATGGGCCGTTGTAATCGTACACTGGGCGACAAAAGTAACCGACCACCCCTG